>JAAAKE020153804.1:0-12503 GCA_010014785.2 Anisolabis maritima
ATTAATTGGTACCCAATATAATTTAAATAAATTTTTTATCTCTCGGAATGGGAAGCTGAAAAAAGAGCTTTATCTCTGATCCAAAGAACTGGGTTAAAACATTTGGAAAAAAAAATGAAGCATAGAAGCTCATATCTCACATTTATTCTTCTACTATATACCATTCTTTTTTCCTCTCCTCAAGCACCAGTCTGCAACGAGCCTGCTTGCTCCCCTCCTCAGCCTCATCTATAATTATTTATACCAACTCGGAATTACGGGATTAAAAATATGTTAAGGAAAGAAAAAGAGAAATAAAATAAATTTTTTTTAATATATAGACAATTTTAACTTCTTTTTCTCTTCTTCCGAATTTCAAAGAGATGCGAACATAAAACAGCCAGCAGGCCCGTCGCACTGTCTGACGCTTGATGGCTACGACACAAGACTCCATAAAGAGATCTGAACTCTGCTGAAAAGAGCCTTGGGTTGGATAACTCCTAGTCATCTAAGTACTCCCAAGATATAAGCCCTAAAATTTGGATTTATTTTAAAATCTAAATTTTATATTTCAAACTGGTATATAATAGAATATTTCCTGGAAGGAAACCATATGTTTTCATTTTTTTTTTCCTTTTTTTTAATTAATAAATCCTCAGACAATTTCTCACTTTGATAAGATAAAAAAAACACCTGTGTCTACACACAAAATAGTAAAATCCTTAAAAAAAAAATCGAGGAACGAAGCCTGAGTTTCCCTCTTGGGGGTGGATGGATGGTTGGATGGGGGGTGGCCCACCCGCTGGTCACATGACCTCACGTGTCAGCTGGTGCTGGCACGCGCCTAAGGGCTGCGGTTGAAAAAGGGCCGACGGGGGTGCAAGCCGCCTGCAATACATGAGTTCTGCCAATGACGCTAGTACTATTTAGGGCGCTAAGCTATATTATAAGGGCGGGGATGTGTTTTTGAAAGGGGACCAATTGGAGATGAAGGGCCCCAAAGGGAGAGAGAGGGAGAGAGAGAGGGTCATGTCGTGTAAAACGCGTGTCGACATTCGAACGATTAGTTACCAACGAGCAAAATTCTCTCTCTCTTAGTCTGAAATTAGCCAATATTACGATGAGGACCTTCCAAACCAGATATTATTATACTTTATTAAGCGGCTCATTTTATGTTGCCTTTCAATAACTAATCAAGTTCAATAAATGAAAGCCTATACTTATCGATAACAGAATTAAAAAGATTCCCTCGAATTCAATGTTAAAATATGCTTTAGTATAGTATAATAATGCTATTTTATACAAAAAAGAAACTGAAATTTGAATTTGTAAAAGAAAAGATGAATAGATACTGAGTTATAAAAATTTTTTTTAATTTTAGTTACCAATTAAATTATTAAAATAAATTGAGTTAGAAATAAAGTTATTATAAATATAATATATATAAAGGGATTTTGAATGCAAAATCAGGTAAACAAAAAATAAAAAATAAAAACACACTGTAATTATAAATATTAAGTGAAATGGGGTCCAGAAATCAGCTGATTAGCTGCGTGGATTCCCCGAAAGCAGGTTTCCTAGATAGTCAAATTAAATCTGTTAAATTAAATCCTGTCTCTGTAGTTATTGTAATTGATAATACAATAATTGAATTTTGTACTATAATAATATTTGTTTAAATTTTTGGTTCTGTACTTTGGAGAGTGGTATTGGTCTAACTTCACGTTCCAGGGGTCAGTGGTTCGCTTCGTGGAATAAAAATTTATTTAAATTATATTAATCAATTAATGTCTAAAGGATCTCAAATGCCGAAAAACAATTAAAATATATATTTTGGTAAATATGATGCACTGAACAATAGCTGAATAAAAAATATTTTTTTTTTGTCTTTTCGGCATCTTGGGCCATATAGATCTTAAACAATATCCATATATAAATTTATTACGAGACAAATTATCCTGACCTATTTATTTATATCAATTGGTATCCAATTAATTTAAATACATTTTTATCTAAGTGCCTGAGATCCGATCCCATTTAAGGTTATCAAATATTTGTTGATAAGCAGTGCCAAAGCTCGGGTGGGTGGTCCTGAGGAACAAGGCTATTGAACGCCCGCCTGAAGCAACCGATACTTATTTAACTGAACAAATAATTGTGTATTTATAGTCATAATGACCTCAGCAGCCGAAAATGACTAAAAAGTAAAAAAAAAACATCAAATAGTGATGATGTCAATACTTTTAACCTCTCGGCCATGGGGTGGGGGCAAAAAATAATAATTGAATTGAAAATTTCAAAGAATACACATGTATGTAAAATAATCAAAGAATCATTTAAAAGGTCAGCGAACTCAATTAAAATTTATCATTTTTATAAAATATAAGTTTAAAGATATAAATATATCTTCAAAAGCAAATTTGGTGATTTTATTGAAATTACACATTTACTTTGATTGAGATTGTATAATTTTGTTTTCGCTCGCTGACTATCAGCGCTGTTGTTTCATCCGAAAGCCGATTCAACTTATTTTGGGCATCTAATGACAAAATTAAAACTGATGTGTCTAAGATATTAATTTTTTGCATAAATATCAAATCACTCCAGGTAAAATTTATCCCACTTTAATTGTTTTAATACCTGTTGATATAATTACAATATGATTTTGATATAAAATTCCTTTAATTATAAAAAAATTGCAATATTTTTTTTCTCGTGTCATTCTTTAATTTGCTTATTAATTTCTTCCCATTAATTAATATATAATAAAATAGAAATATATATATTCAAAAACTTATAAAATTAAGAGAATTTTAAAATATAAATTCTGGATGAAATAGAAAAAAAATACTTTTAAAAAAGTATAAATATATTTCTAACCTCTAATATCAATTTTAGTGTTTTGTCTATTTTAATTAATTAAATATTTTAAATACATATAGTTTAAATAATACTCTTGAAATATATAAATAAATTTCCTAAATTATTCAATTATATTCTTTTGATATAAAGTTTTAAATCAGTGAAAAATAAAAATATCAACTTTTAACAAATTTTTAACTAAATCACATGAATAAAGGTATTACTAAAGTTTTTATTGTATATAACACTTTTTCTATAATTGAAGCATTCTGTGGAGAGATTATTTTGTAATTAAATAAATAAAATATTTTTTAATTAAATATTTAAATATTATCATAACAAATTATTATGTTAAATATATTTTGATATTATTTTTAATGTTAAAATATTTATTGCTTGTGGAAATTTAAGTACTTAAAAACTTATAAAATTGTGATTGATTCAAGCTATGTCTTAATGAAATACAATTTTGATATATTATAACATACTAAACCCCACATTGTGTATATATATATAATCAATTAATACTAGAAATTTTTTTACTAAAATTTTATTCTCACTTTTGAGATATCTTTTCATAGAATTCAAAACTAAAACTAAAATGTGAAAATTTGGTCATTTGAGTCTAATCTCGAAGAAGTAAACAAAATTTTCAATTTGTTTATTAATAATTCTTTTTTAGATACTCATCCTGTTTTGACTTCTGGTAATTTCTGGAGTTTATTTTTCATCCAACAACTCTTTTTCGATATTGAGACTTCAAATCAACTATGTAACTGAATGGAGCATTCATAATTGGTAAGTCAAAAATAATTTTTTTAAAGTACCTTTCATTTTAAATATTCATTCTTATTAATGACCTGTTCTAAGCTTATATATTTATATATTATTTTTAATATTATACATTTATATATTATTTTTAATATTAAAATTCACTTTCAAATGCATAAATTTGAAACTTTACACTTATAACATGAAACATATGTATATGTTGGGGTATATCATCTAACTGATAGTTTCTTGCACTTATCTTTGATATTAATCATACTTCCATAAAATAGAGATATGAATAAACTTGTTTTAATGGGTAGGTATTTTGAAAAAATAGGCCTATTTCATTTATACTCAATAAACATAATGCATTTTTGATTGATTAAGTTCAATTGATATAAAATATTAAAAAAAAATTTTTATTAAACCAAAATAATTGGTTATTATTGCCTGGATTGGATTTATCGAATTATTAAGACATAATATTGTGGTACCTCTTAATTCTTTCACTCTTAACTCGTGCTTCTATAATATATGTTTGGATTCAGCATTCAATAGAAATTAATTGCCGTTTTTCGTTTGTGCAACTTATCTTGTTACTATAATTATTAATTAATAATAATAAGCAAAACTCTCGTCACAATTTAATCAAATCTCTTCATTTTCTTGGCATTACATTTTATTTATTTATTTTTTTTTCAGGGAAAATGCTTTAATTAGAGGCATAAAAACCCTTCCTTAAAACATCATTCTCCGGGTTGGTTACCCCAGCATCGAGCACTTTTGACATACACCATTCCCTTTCGGACTCTCTAGCCCATTCTCTGGGTGATGGTATGTGCTTCTATAAGCGAATGAAAGGCCCTTCACCTTTCTACTCACTCGACCACTGACACGGCGTTTCCTGTGTTCTTATTTAATTAATAATAATGCTTCATATAGTTTTTTTTTGCAGGATTTTGTCCTCTTTCTAGTAATAATCTTTTGGGTGTTAAAAAGCGAAAGGGAGCTGCCTTTTCGAGACACAAACTCTCAAAATTCCATCCCATGGGCTAGGAAAAACCTAGTTTTGTCTAATCTTCTTGACAAAAAATTTTTGTTGAGTTGTCTAGTCTCTCATTTCAATTTTGACTTGTGGTGGGGGAGGAGGGAATATAAAGTGAACTGATTTTTTTTTAATATTTTTATATTTATCTCTATTTAATTTTTAGAAAATAATTGAAATTACTTGCTTTCTAAGAAATTCAATAGAACCGTGTTTCCTAATCTTTAAAGTTTAAATTTTTTCTTTTTCAAAATCATGTGGGACACATGCCTTCCCCCATCCGTGTCCTTTTTCAAATGACATCCTGAGTCTACTCAGGGTTGTTTATATATTTCATAATTGAATTAAATTTGCAAAATTTTTCTGTGCCAACTAATAATAATTTTATTTATTTATATATTTATTTTATTAATGTTTTTTAAAATATTAAAATTTTTTTCTTTTCATATCATTTTGCAGATTTATTTAACATTTATTTTTTTACTCAAAAAATATTACTGTTTTAGAATAATTATTGTCTGAAAATAAAGAATAGATTCTGAATATAATATCTTCAAAACACAAAGAAAAAACTACTCTGTTTGAACCTGGAATCTTCCAAAACCTTTGGTTAATGAGGACTGGAATGGCATCAACTCTTGAAATTTTTTTTGACAAAATTCTAAAAAAACCAAGCAAATATTCGTTTTATTGTAATACACAAGTGTTAAATTGAATGTAAAATATGTCATCATTTCTATTTTACATTATTTTATAAATCCAACTTTAAAAACTTTAATAATCTATGATCACATTTTTTCTTTCAAATAATTTCTTATATAAAATAAACGTTTCGGTCTAATTTTTGTGACCCTCTTCATTTTCAAATAATCCAATCACAATAGTGATTAAGTGAAAAAAATAGATCATCTTGATTTAAATTTTTTTGTGATTGCATATCACAATTGGACCTCAAGAATGCGATATATAAATAGGTGGTTTCAATATTAAGATAAGATAAAGATGGAGGAGCCAGCCAAAACGGAAATTATTCAAAATTTTAAGAGATTCATTGCATAGAACTTCCTCCTAATTTGGCTGACTTCTATCTTCATTTTATCATCTGGTCCTGAAGAACTCTCAAAAATGAATAACTGAAACGTATAACAAATAACCAGTTAAACAGAAAAATGATCAGTTTAATTCGATTTTTAAAGCAACATGGTTATATTTTGTTAATATAATGAATATTTCTATATTTTTCAACTGGTTCTCATGTATGTTCCAAATAGATTTAAAAATTGTTTACAATTCTGTAATAAATTATATAAAAAAATAAAAAGGAAGAATTATTCTTGGGAGAAGAGCAGGTTCAGCCAAAATAAAAGCCTTTATTTGCTTATCGATCTCGGAGATCTTTCGAGATAACTTTATTATCTTATTCTCAGTCCAAAAGAATCGAATATTTGCATAAAATTAGTTCATGCATACATATGTGCATTATTGTTACAATTAATATTTTTCAAAGTGATTGTAGGAGAAGAAAGTATCAATATATTGATCACTTTGAGAAATATTCATTGTAATAATAATGCAAATGTGTACGCATGGATCTTTTTCAAATGTTCCTAAGGACTAGCGGAAGTTGTTAAAGTTGGATTTATAAAATCATGAAAAAATAAAAATATAATGATGGAATATTTTATATTGAATTTGCCATTGAATTATAATAAAACAATTACTTGCATATAAAGATTTTTTTTTTAGATTTTTTATTAAAAAAACTTTTTTCTTTGTCTTTAAAAATATCGAACATTTTTTCTTTGTGCTTTGAAGATCCTATAATCACAATCTTTACTTTTCTCTCAGACAATATTTTTTCTTTTTAAAACAGTAATATTTTTCAATTAGTAACTTAAAGTTAAAAAAAGACTTCAAAATGCTTGAAAAAAAAAATTCTGCTATTTTGAAAAATATTTTACAGCTTGACCGTTTGAAATTATTTGATATTGCCTATGCTGAAAATTTGTTTAGTTTTCAATGGAAATATCTGTTTTAAAATTTCCGGAGGCTAAATAGATTAGTTTGGTATTCTGTGAAACTAAAATATGGTTAGAGAAAGTTGTGCTAGTCATCAGACATATAAAAAACTGTGCATTTGCATGCCAATTCAGACTTTAATTATCATCCTGGCATCTACATAGAATTAACTCTTCCCCTCCTAAAACAAAGTCAAAAGCAAATTCAGGTTTAGGTAAAGTTACTTCTTTGGATGTCTGTAATGTAATTATATATTCTTGAATTCACCTTAGTTATTAAAAAAAATTCTTTCAGTATGATGGGTTTCTTTGATCTAAACAATAACATAAAAACCTGAGCTAATATCCATACTAAAATTTATACATAAGTTAATTAATAATTATATAAGGAAGAGCTGAGTTTATTAGTTTTCAGAGGAAATTGACTCACTTTGGATATTACTTTATTGTTGTTTTACTTTATTTTCTCTTTAGCGGAGAGAAAGTTTAATAAGTATATATAAAAAAGAAGTGTTAAAAAAATCTTTCTTTAATTTATTTCACAAATGAGTCTTAAATAATTTTGAAAAATTTATTAAATTATTTTATAATAACAGCTATTTAAGCCTATTTATTTATTACAATACAAAATAACAAGCAGGAAAACAGTTCAGGTCCTTTTGAGTTAGTAAATTTCATTCTAATTGGCAAAAATAAAAAATAATTACAGAAAATTCGTTTTAGGTCAAAAACTTTAAATTGATAAAAAAGTTTAATCTGGCTTAGTAACATGCATACTATATTTTTCAGGCTCTAGCTTTTATCCGTAAGCAATGGAGGGGGGTTGAGGGGGGAGGGCGGAATCCTTCCAAAACAAAAAGAATTCGCAAAGAACAAAACCAAATGAAAATAAAAATAAGGAAATATAGTTGAAAAAATTGCCAAAATAAAAAAGTTAAAATTCAATTTCATACAAGAAAAACATGCAAAAAAATTCCAGACTCCCTCTAATGGTTCTTAATCTTTTCCACTACTGGTACTCGATAAGTTTTCAAAATTTATTCCCGCACCCTAAAATATCAAATTTTGGAGAAAATAAAATAAAATAGAAAACAATACTTTGTAAATTGTCTGGTCTATATTTGGAATTTATTCAAGAAAATAAATGAACAAAACACCATTAAAAACCCAACTAAACTTTACTTTAATAAATTATATATATATAATATATATATACAAAATCTTAATGACTTTTTTTTGCAGTTTCGCTCTCTTAATTATTCTTTTGTAACGGACCATAAATGCTCTTTATCATAGCCGAAATTGAAGAAAAGTAAATAAAAAAAAATTACTAAACGTATAAAATGTTTCGTAATCATATCGTCTCGTACCCCTAGTTTAAACAAAAATCGTTGCTAGTTTTCTGCCAATTAATACTTTTAAGAATTTGAAAAAACCTTAGAGAGGCCAAATTATCCTGTTTATTGTCCAAACGGTAATCTTTGTGTCAAATTATAATTCAAGTTATAATTCACGGAATGAATTTTATAGGAAATAATTTTTCTTTTTTTTCCAAGACAAAATTTTTTGTCTCCAAAAAAAGAAAAGATAATTATAATCCTTTGATAAATATTTATTATTATGAATAAAAAAATTCCGACTGAAGGAAGCCATAAAAAAATCAAGCAGGAATCCATTGTAAGCCGTTTGATCCACAACAGGAATATTTGTCTTTGAATCTATTTAAACGGATGTTCTCCACCCAGTATTGATGTCCTAATGCTTCCGTTCTCTCTCCGTGGATATCCATTGTATAAAAAAGGGAGTTGAGTCCAGTTGTAGGTGTCGTTTTTTTTAAGGTGGGGTGAGTAAGGATTTGTATCGATGAGTAGAGATAAAGGGAAGGTGATCCTATACCAGTGTATCTATCGATCTTGCTTTCCATGTGTGGAGTATCCGGTGAGCACACCTTCTATTCAGCTGTTAAAAACAAACAAATAAAATGACATATTGAATATTATCAACATAATTTTTCCAAAATTTTTGTTGCTGTCCTATTATATAATTAAACAAAAAACATGCGAATTTATGACTTTGCATAGAGGAATATTTTTGAAAGATTTTAATATATAATAAAATTATTCTTTTTTTCCCCTTAATGATATGCTATATCGAAAGTTTTTTCAAAATATTTTCTTATTTTTATAACAATTTTTTCTTGTTTTCATTTTAATCTATTTTTTTATATAATTATCTTTGATTTTGTAGTGGAGGATCCCGGCTCCTTTGACTCACCCTCCTAGATACGTTATTATCCCCACGTGATAAAAATTTAATCTTGATTGCAATAATTAGGAACCAGATTGACAAATTTTGACGAATTTGCCTAGCATTTCTTCCGTCCATTCTCTGACACATGACTGAAGAACATGAAGAGTATAAATTCTAATATTTTGTCCAAAATAGTGTGAGATTATAAATAATTCACATAAGATTCAGCAAGCGGCTCTACTGCAATTATAAAATTAATTTCTTCAAATTTTTTGAATAACCCGGACATCAAAGAGAAATAACGTAACGGTGAATTCAAATTCTCAAATCTTTGACGATTCATTCATGCTTATAATAGAAGTAATAAAACTTGAATATATTTTATTATTAATTGAATTTAAAAAAACATAAAAACAATATAATAATCATAAAACATAAGAACCATGGAAAATCATAGGTATTTAAGGTCAAATGCTGTCACATTTAATAGATTTAAGAGAAGGGTCAAAGGTGAAAGAAAAATGACGTTTTGAGTATTCATTCACTAGTAATACCTTGGTAAATAAATATAATAAAATTTGTCACTTTTATTTTGCAACAGGTTCCAATTAAAAAAAAAATCCATTGTTGTTCGGAATCCTTATTTTATTTGTAGTTTTATTTTATAGGAAACCTTAGAATATCTAAAAAAGATCTTGTTTTCATTAAAAATAAAACGATTGTGAGATTTGAAATAGAATCCTTATAAAGTATTTGAAAGAATAAATAAAAAAAAAAAATCATTTTGAAATTTCAAAAAATTTTGTAGGCTTTCCTATAAATAAATAAGCAAAGCCTGTCTCTATAAGAAATACTAATAAAAAAACTCCAGTGACATAATCAGAAGAAATTGAGGAAGCAAAAGAAAAAAAATTGCACAAATCAACAATAAAAAAAGAAAAAAATCAGTTTAAATGTTATTTCTAATAAATATCACTTAGAAATAAGGATAAACTGACTTTAAAGGCGATACAATAAAAAATTTTATCCCCCCCCCTTCCCAAATTGTAGGCTCTCTACTGCAAGCGTTTCGGGCATTAAATATCTCTATTGTGAATTTTTATTATAATAACCGAGAGATCTTGCATAGAAAAAACATCCGATATCCCTAGATGTATTAAATTTACCGCGCATGTCGAACTCAATTTCATCACAAAATAGCGAATGTGCTAACACCACACTATTCCATCATCTGACCTTGAAAGTCATTTCGGGACGTTTCTCTTTCTATTTTTTTTTTTTTTTTGCAATTTTAAAATTATTATAATTCACTAATCCGGTACACACATTTTTGGGTCGTATGGCTTTTAACCTAAAATACTACTATTCATATCAAAGTGAATTAGACAAACTTGTTTCGTCTTAATCGTTAATTAGGAGATGTTACAGGAAGTGAAAATCAAATTTCATAATAACTCTTCTAATTATCTCCTAAAACAGACAAATTTTATATCAAAAATTATTTGAACATATAACATTATTTACTTTCTGCTTTGGAAAATTATCGGGCTTTTTTCTGCACGGGACTTATTGATTCATAATGAGCCTGTGAATAATTAACTCCCATTAAATTAATATCTTACTTTACCTTAATATTAAGTAGTTTTTAACACCTATTAATTAATTTTTCTAAATTTATCAATCCATATAAGATAAATAGGTCCTTAAACAAAAAATCCATATAATTTTTGACTAATTCTAAATGAATTAGAGGACGCTAATTTCATTATAATGGCAGCTCTTCTTTCTTCTTAAGCATCATTAGTCTCTTAGTGGCGTTATAAAACTCACTGGCTTGAAGCACGACATCTCTTCTAATTAGTTCCAAATTTGTTTGAATAGCAATAAATTTCGTTTTTCACCCACAAATGAAGTGCTAATGAGAGGAAATATGATCCATGTGTTGGGGGAGGAGAAGACCATTTTTTTCTGCCTGTCTGACTTCAAGTTGTTCTGTTGTCAATTAACTAAAGTTTCCACTGAAAGGAAATTGAAGTTCCGGTTGTTTTTTTTTTTTCTCTCTTTTTTTTTTTATTTAACATTTGTCATATTTGCACTTCGACACGTATGGACAGGACAATTAGATTTAATGAGTATGGAAAATAAAAGTCTTTTCATGGATTTTAATTTTTTACATAAATAATTTTGAATATTTATTCCAAATAACATGACACACACACATACACAAGCTCAATTTCATCTATTTTGATTTCAGAAAACTGAATAAAGGGGTTCTAATTTACTTACTTACTTTCCTTTATATAAATAATAAAATATATTAGCCCATAAAAATAGATATTAGGAATTTGTTCTAAAAAAGATTTCTAATTTTCTTGAAATAGCTTTTATTCTATATATATGTTCTAGGTTTCCGCGGTTAGATGTATATGGAATAGTTTTTTCACGGGTTGGTTCACGTTGATTGTTGAGATTAATCTCAATCAACTATATATATATATATATATATAGTTGATTGATTAGTAGTCAGTTCCTGTGGAGGCTGATAAAGGAAGTAGAAGGCATATTACAACAAAAAAGAAGCCATTGGCCGAAAGGAGACGTTTCGGACAAATTTGTTAGTCCATCTTCCGTCATTTATTTGTGGCTATTTATGGTCAGACCCAAAGTTGTCATAAGTAGTTGTACATGATGTAACAATGTATGTATACATATATTCTTTTGTTTTTTTTAAATTATAGTGAGGGTAATGTGGGAACATGCGAGCATATTATAATAATGTCCGAAACGTCTCTTTTCGGCATTCAAGGGCTTCTTTTTTGCTGCAATCTGCCTTCTATTTCCTTTATATATATACTTTTTAGTGCTTTTTCTGAAAGAAAAAAAACCGTTTTGTCAAAGCCAAAATTATAATAGGTTTCAACTTATTCAAGGGAAATAAATGTTAATACAGATGTTCAGTATTTGTTAATACAATAAAATTTTTATATTGCAAAAATATAGAATCAACATGTATCGCAGTTATATGCATAATAGAATGAGGAAGTTTTCAGAAATCGCTTACATATATTTTTATTTCAATTGTATTTTTATAATTTTTATAAATTATTCTGAAGAAAAAAGATGAATAGCGTCCGGAACGTCAATTTAAAAAATTAAATAATTCTCTAAATAATTGATTGCATTCCTATACTTCTGTCTTCTATAAGTTTTTAGCATTTAATAATGCATCACTCTTATGGGGACAGTATTGTTCATAAACCCCTGGGAGGGATTAATCACCCCGTTAAAAAAATTTTTTTTTAATGACTTAAAACTTTTTCTAGCTAATATTTTAAAGAATATATTTTTTAATTTTTTTAATTTTAATTATTCACTTTTTAAATTCGGGTCCCAGACGCCACTCTTGCCCTTCATCATGACAATTTACTTTTAATAACATAGATGTTTAGTATTTTTTTTTTTATTTATAAAGATTGTAATTATAAAAATAAAATTGAAATGAAAATTTATGTAAGCAGTTTCTGAAGGTTTTTCACATAAAATTCCTTATTCAATTATGCATATAACTAATATATATG
>JAAAKE020153815.1:0-12502 GCA_010014785.2 Anisolabis maritima
ATTTTATGCCCAAAAAACCCAAACCAACAAAAAAAAAAGAAAAAAAAAAAAAAAAACAGGGGGGGGGGGGGGAAAAAGCAATTATGGTCCCAGCCCGGGGGGGGGGGGGGGGGGGGGGGGGAATATACAAACAGATATCTTAAGCATTTCAAACCCTCTTTCTCAGTGAACCTCAGGCTACTTCGATTACTCATCAACCTCCTTGGCTGCATTCTTGCTTTTATTTATTTACATAAAAAATATGATGGGAAACTAAGATAAAAGAAAGGTGTGTTTAATTTTATTACCATGCACACTTTTTTGGGTAAACATTAAATATAAATTGTATATATATAACATTTACCATCCATATTCATTTAAACTAATTAGTGTCCAATTGCTTTAAATAAATTATATTACTCATGACTTGAATCACTGATCTTTAGCAAGAGAGATAATCTATTCTATCTTTCTTCTTTAGTGTGATATAAAATACCATTAAATAAGAAAGTTTAGTGAACAGAAAAAATTGAACCCTCAAATAAAATTTGAACAATTCAAAAAACATCCATGTTTGCGTTAGTTTTAGAAATGTCCGCGAGAGAGCATTGGGGGGGGCGTGCGTTGATATCCTAATGAGCGCTGCATGCGTTCGATGGTCCCTCGCTCACCCAAGAGCCGAGAGTGAACATAGCTATTTACTGGACAACTCGAAACAACAAGTTTAGTGAAACATGTCGGATGTGCTTTAAAGGTAAAGGCCTTCTGTTTATTCTTTCATCATTTAACCACATTAGACTTTTTTCATTTGTCAATTGTCATTTAAGCATGCACTAACTGTCATCTACTTGATTAATTCCATAAACGTCTTTAAGTCAAATACTAACCAAATTTTAAGAACTGTCTATCGGTCGGGCGTAGGACGTGTGTAGGATTTAACTCTCAAATCATAAATGCCCAAATAAAAACAGATATAATGCATTAAAACACCTTTCAGAAAATCTAAAATTTTATAATTCACTGATTTTCTAAATTATTATTTAAAATATACCCAATTAATTAAGAATACTTGAATTTATTTTTACCTAAATTCAATTTTCTTTTAAAAAAATCAATCACAATTTGTTTTAATATTAAAAAATATTATCTTTAATAAATCATACAAAGGTTAGAATAAACTAATAACCCTTTATTATTAATACACCAATTACTATTCTATTTATATTTCCACAATAAGTCAAATTATAAACATAATTTCTTTTTTTTTAATGATTTATAAAATAAAAGTTCAATAATGAATCATAAATTATAATTATAAATTTTTTTAAAGTTAAATAAAAATTTTTTACTTCCATATATTGTCTGTCTATTTAGATTTCTCTCCGTGCTTTTCTTTTACTTTATAATTTGCATTTTCTTTTAAACATGTTAATTCAATAATAATAATAATAATAATAATAATTTATTATTATTATAAATAAAAAATAATTATAAATTTTTAAGATTAAAACATAGCTTGGAGCACAATACTTTATATATATATATAGAAATAGATAAATTTAATTCAATAATCCTTTTTTAAGATGGTGTTTAGAAAAATAAAATACCGTGTTATTTGAAACAAGCAGTATTTTATGTTATATTTTCTACTTTTGCAAAAAAATGTTTTATTTTTGACTGATTACATTATCGAAAACCTTTTTAGAGAAAAATTATATTATCATCCAATTCTCCACCCAGGTTTGGGTGAAACCTTAGAAATATCTTGTTATCTGGGATTTACATGTATTTGGATACAGCTCATTAAACTTGCACTCGTTCTAACCAAACATTAATGGTTGATGTATATATATATACATCAATCATGTATATATACATATATATCATGTATATATACATAGATATATATATAAAACATGAACTGAAAAAATTCCACTAATAAAAATGAAAGAATTATTTCTTCAACATAATCTCCTTTATGACTAACGACAATTTTTTTACCACCCTTCTCTGCAAAATCTCCAAAATAGAACTTTTTAAAAATTTGGCAAATGGTATTATAGAAAATGGCTTTGTGATCATTGCACGACTTATATAAAAACACCAAGTAGCAAATTTAATATTATGTAAAAGACTAAGAAATTTACTTTTTATTTATGTTTAATATTAATAATAGTAATCTCTTATACCCAAACAGAAAACTTGACATATATAAAACATGATATATACATGTATATAATATTCCCTAAAAATATTATTTGAGACTTGTTTAAAACTTGTCCAACTTCTGACTCTAAATATTTTCTTATAGCAATTCATAATTTATAGAAATAATTGTCTTTTCTATGTCCCGAATTTGTCTCTTTTTTAATTGCTTTCACCTAAATATGTAATATATAGTGAGAAAGTATTGTTACATTTCCAACTTTATTTCTTTCAGATTTTAACATAATAAACTTCTATCTTGACCCAAACTTAACTTATTCAAGTTTTTTTCTAAAGTAGTCTGATTTTATATGTTAGTGTTAAAAATGTAGGGCCTACTTATATATAATTTTTCTTTGGATCATTCATACCCATAGCCTTGGCTTGATAAGTGGTTTGTTTCCACACTCCAGAAAACACCCTGTGATTAAAAATAGCCATCTTTTGGTTTATTTAGCCCTTCTTAAAAGACCTTGCCAATTTTATTTAAATCCATTTTAGGTATAAAAATTGATTAAAATTTTTTTTCATTCTAATTTTAATTCATGAACAAACAGTTATTTGCTATTTTACCATTTTGTCTTACCTATAATAATATTATGACCCTTTTATTTGCATAATAATGAAATTAATTTTTTTTATATCTCATTTTTTATTATAGCTTTTTATTTTATCTTTCCTTCCGTTTGTATAGATCTTCTGTTCTCAAACCATAGTTCCCGTCCCACTAGAAACCCTTAGATTCTTAGATTTTAGGAGGTTCATCTGGTAGCTTTCAAGTGAAAATTTGATCAACTGAAGAAACACAAAATTATTAATTTTCAGGGATTACTCATGTGGAGGAAGAAATTCAGCTTTTCAACTAACTAGTAGCTCCCAGAAAACCCAACCGATGTTATATACTCTCTTAATTTATATTTTATTTATAACATAAGTTCACATTAAATATTATCAACTCTGAGAATGAACTGGTTAAAGCATTAAATCTTTGTTTTGTTGGACTAAAAGCAATAAAAACAGCTGATTTCTTTCTCCACATATAGTATATATGAAATATTTAATTATTGAAACATCTCTATTTCAAATAAATAATACTTTCTTTTTTACTATATAATATTTTATATAAAGTTGAAAGATGGTAAAAAATTGCCTTAATGATATGTATATATAATTTGGGAAAACTGTGGTTTGGTTAACTGAGGCGTTCATTCTTAAAAAGTTTGAAAACTACAGAATATTTATACTATTATATATATATATGTTTTTATTTTGTATTTTCATGGCTCCACACTGAAAAACATTTCAAATATTTTTTTCTTAATATAAAATATTTATAAAATAGTAAATTATATTCGGAAATTTAATTTAATTTTTTAAATTATTTTTTGTTCCAGATGGAGAAGTGATACCGAAAGCTTGTGAGCAACCCAATATTTATTGTGAATCATGAAATATTGGTGTTTATTTTATTCGATCCGGAATCCTTTGTGAATCGCACAATAATTTTTTGTTTTTTATTTTTTTTTTTTATTTTTTTTTCCAAAAAAAAAAAAGAAAGAATTTTGTGCTATTTTTAGTACACAAAATTCATATAGTTATGTGTTCAATAATATATTTGTGGATGTGACCAAAAGGCGTTGATTGCCTAGTGAGTGTTTTTGGTGTGTGAATTTCATTTTGTGTATAATAAAAAGTGCGTAAGTGTCCCTTGTGCACATTGGACATGATGGCCCTGTCACCTCAAGACATGGATGGCTACATGGCCCTCCTGTCTACCAAAGACACCAAGGAGAAACTTACTGTTGCTACCAATCTCATCAATTACCTGGATGATCCAATCAATTCCATCGAGTGTTCTGATATTGGATTGTTCATTGACAGCCTAATCCCATGGATGCAAAATAGCAACAACAAGGTATTCTCAACTTCATTTATAATTTTAATTTGAAAATAGCCTATCTTTTTATTGAACGGTTAAAGATGATTCTTATCCTATGACTCATTCATATTACTTTTTTTTTTTATTAAAGAGAGATAGATCCATTTTCTAAAAAGAAAAACTTTTAACGTTAGGATGAAGAAATGGATCTTATATCTAAAAGATGCGAATTATATTTTTTATTTTAGTTAGTTTCGAATATTAATCAAATCCTTCATCAGATAGACAAATGTCAATCAAATATAGAAATCAATTTTACAATACATCGTATATAAATAGACCTCTTACATCTTGTCATATCAATCACTATTAGATTCTCATTAATGGATAGAGAGGACCAAGATTGAAAAAATTATTTTTATAATGAAACTTTACTTTCACTTATTTTTATTTACAAAACCAAGGACCCTTACTTATCCTGATAAAAGATAATTAAATCATAAATGTCGATGACAATAAGAAATATTATATATAGTTAACCCTGTATTAATCCCTGTATTTTCTAACTATTTTGTTTTTTAAAACAAAAACATTTTAAACCTAAATCAGAGATGGTGGGGTGCAAACCAATTTCAAAAATGTATTAATATTTATTATAATGAAGATTTTTATTTGGGAAACGGATTAATTTTTTATCTTTTTTACATTTTCCTTCTTAAGAATTCCATTTTAGCCTCCCATATTTGCAATTTCCACATATTTTCCTTGTTTTAACTTTGATTTCCATTTGTGCAATTTTCTTGATTTTGAAGAGGGTCAGAGGGGAGGGATGCCAATACCGAGTTCGTTTCCTTCAATCCCCCATTTTTATTTTATTCTAATTCTTGGTTCCTCTCTCCTTTCCCCCACCAAAAATGACAGATGACCCTAGCAACTACTAAATTACGATAGAATTTTTAAAATATTTAGTGCTGTGTTTTGAATGGATTTTTTATGAAAATAGTTCTTAAATCTGTCTTATTACCAAGTTTAGTTGCACACGATTGCTACCGCACATAATTTCTCTTGTCACTCTTAACTTAACTAATTTCATAGAACTCAAGATAGAAAACATTTTTAAAATTTTCATTTTCAATTTGTATCCTGCCCTTCATCTAATTTATATACTTTATATATTATATTATATCTTTAAAGATATCACTCACATATACAAAATGTGATTATTATACAATTTCCGGCCCAATTTTTTTTTACTAATTAGCATATTAATTGATTATTTATATTTATTTAAAAACATCTTTCTTTTTAAATAGACCCTAAATTTATTATTAAGTATTTAGATCCCTTTAATATTGATACTTGATTTAAACTCTAAAGCAAATTCTTCTAATGAAATAAATAGCATATTCATTTTTTTTATAATATAATGATTTAAATGAAAAATTTATTAAAAATTAAATTATTAAATATGGAAAAATTAAATTCATATGACAATTAGTTATCTTTTAATGAATCTATATGCAATTTGAAGAAAATGATAAAAATATCCGAGGCCAAGAGATTCGAATTCAGCTCGATAAAATTTAGAAATGTGTGAAGAGACCAAGTCAGCCAGTTTTCACACATTTCTGATCTAAGGATAGCCAGCCACCTATCTCATCGTGGCGATAAAATGTATTTAAATCATTATTATTATTATTAGTTATCTTAATTAAAAATAAGAGAATTCTTTAGCATATAGTCAGATGCCGAAGACTTGAAATAAAAAATTATTCATCTTATTTTTCATCTGATTCTTGACAAACAACCTTGGGGAGGATAAAGTGTTTTTCTTCTCTTTAGTTAGTTTTTTATTTTTTTGAAAATGGTTCTTTTTAAAAATTCAATTTAAACTTATTTTTGTAATTTTTTATCATGTTTTTATTAAAATTTTATGTCGATTTTTTCTGCTTTAGAGGACTCCCCCCTTCCCCCACCACATATCCTCGCTATTGTTTGGAAATAGACAATTTAATCAGGCAGTATTTGTATGAATGATTTTGATTCATGTATCCATTTATTGAAATCTTCAAATCTAACGTTATATTAATACGTTATGTTAATAATACTTTTGTATTGTTTTTGCACATGAAAAAAAATTCTGTGAAACCAATCTTGGATGAAGATAGCCTTGGACGACGCATGCATGTATTTGCATATGACCATATTAGCTATAAATATTCAACAAGCTTTCAGTTCCATCTCTATATCTACCTGTAACTTATTTAAAAGGACTGCTAACATTTTATTATGATTCTAGCATTGAAAAACTTACTTCTCTATTAGGATCTCAAGGACAAATCAATCTACTTATAAGGAGTATAAGGAGAGGATAATCAATTTAGCAATTTTTATTTATACAACATACACCGAGAGGGTCATTTTTTTAAAACCATTTTTATTTCCAAATTCAGAAATTAGTCTTGTATTAGGATCTAAAATTCATAACAGATATTTTTGGAGATATGTTAAAAATCATTAGTGATAAGGTTCTAGTAATTTAACTTTTATAAATTTACACCAAAACTCAACACTGCCTCCATTAAATTAAACTTTATAATCAATTCGATCACTTTAACAGATTTTGTGATTATATTTTTGCTATTGGATCAAGTGAAATATGGTCTCTTGGAGTAAAACCCGGGATCTCCATTCAGTCTATCAGGAGCATCGGTATACCTTGCATCAGACATTGCATCAGACCACCAGACACGAATCTTTTTAAGTTCAAGCAAGAAGCGATGTATACACAAAAACAGAAATAATTTAAATAATATTCATTGATTTTTTTTTTTATTTCTTTCGGTATCTGTGACCATTTAGACTCCGTCCTTATTTATTAAAATTAATTGGTAGCCAATATAATTTAAATAAATTTTTGTCGCTTAGCAAAAAATATTCTCACAACTTTTGAATAAGCTATGACTTGTTAAGTCCCATACGAGGCTTTGGATTTTAACATCTCATTTAAATGATTAGAACCCGATAATTATTGATATATATAATATTTAACTTTATTTTTTATTCTATCACATTTTAAGTTAATTTTCTGACCCACCAAATCAGCCATCAGGCTAGATTTATATTTAGCCCGTTTTTGTATTTCTTATAATAATGTCATCTCGGAATTTTTTTCAACTATACTTGAATAAAAATTATAGTCATTTGCAATCTTGGGCAAATTGATTTTCTAAAAAATCTATATTTATTAATTTATGTGGCTATTCCTGGAGGGAGGAGGCAAATACTTCCCTTCGTTCCTGGAGAACCTCTGGTTACTATTGATCGAAAATTAACATAATTAGTTTTTTGCTGTTAGTTTTAATCCTCCATTGCCAATATCTTGGGAAATTTTTATAAAAATCTTAGTCCTTTTGCTATGGAAATTCCAAGTCAAGTCCATCCAAGAGATCGACTTGTAAATACCACCAAGATTTTTATATAACGGGTCTTTAAAGACATCTCAACTGCTATTTTATACTTTTTCAAAATCTGCTTCATTTTTCATAAATAAATATATAGATTCCATTAGATATAAACTTTGAACTGTGAAGAAAACTATTTTCAATAGATAAAATTTAGATTTTGTTTGATCTTTTTTCTTTTTCCAAATTCTATTTAAATTTTTTTCCTCGATATTATTGATAAGTATATACAATAACCTCTACTCACTCATATTCAAACTAGGAAACTAAGAAGTCTTATTCCAGTTAGAAGCTTAAATGTGGGTTTCAAAAAATTTTATTTTTTAATTGCTTAATTATTAAAATTGATTTTCTCAAATTCAAAATTCCTGATGAGCAAATTTTTATTTCTTTTAAGAAATTATAAATATTTCATTTCTTAAAAATTATTTAAATGAGTAGAAAATATGATGCACAGGAGCACTTTTCTTCCATTAGCGTCTTCTCTAAATATTAATAAAAGGATTTCTAAGGAGCTATTTTATTTATACTCTAACACCCTTGCCACAAGGATGGGCCATTTATCTTATGGAATTTAGTCATAGTAATAAATAAACACAGAATAAAGCAACTAACTATATTGTCAAAGGAAATAACTCGGTATTCTTTTCCTCCAGAAGATAGATGAATGCACTTTTATATTTTATCTTCACTTTGACATTTTGTTCAAAAATCCTTGTTTGTCATAACCCAGAACTAGTCGCAGATTGTTTCGTTTACCTAAATCGAATGTTTATTTTCCAGGAATAATCCACAAATATTTTATTAAAAACTAGGTTACTTGTTTAATTCGTTTGAAAAAAATTTTAATCCTATTTATTTTACTAGTTGCCAGGCATTGTGCTTTAAAACAGCCTTTTTCTAAAATATATATTTTAGTAAAAATTATATAAAAACGATTATTATTTTTAAATAAATAGTTTTTTTACTCCAAAATTAATAAATAATAGCCCATTTTACATTGGACACTCTCTCCAAAATGAAGGCGACTCTTCACCTAATATTTTATCTTGATGTATTTTAAATCCGAAATGAGAGGCTTTATGTTACTTCCTAATTCTCCAATTGTAATAAAAAAGCATAATAGGATAGACAACTTTTGATTAATGAATTGAACTTTATTTTTTGAATTGGCAGTCTTTCAGAAAGTGATTCAAAAGAATCAAAATTTTTCTAAATTAAAGTTATTCAACTTAGAGAAATATTTAACTTGATTATAATTATTGAGATTAAAATTATTTTGTTTAAATAAAGAATAAATAAAACTTTTTAGAAAAAAAAAGTCACGCAATAGTCTTTAGTATGAATTAATAAGTCTGTTCTTATGTTTATCAAAAATAAAAAAAAATGCAATAATTTAAATGGAATTTTTTAATGAATTATTCAAATTCATTCCCTTTTAAATCGTAAAAATTATTGACATTTTTTTTAAAATAAATATGGAGAATTTTTTAAATGAAAGCTTAAAAAAAAAAATTATTTAAAAAATTATATGTACAATTTAATTTATTTTGTTTCGCGCCTTTCCGAGTGAAAATTTTCGATTTCGGTTTTGACTCTCCCAGAGTCCAAGAAACAATATTCCAATATGATGTGTATGTGTAGTTAGATGTCTGGCACGTTTTTTCATCCACGGTCGTAATTATGAACCGATTTATTGATATCTAAATCTGACCCTCATCGGTGCTGATTAGCTTTCTAGATCATTCGGACTTATTGATCGATACTTTTACAAATTTTCGAATTTCTCACTTTGCTGATCGCGAAGCACCGCGGCCCACCTGTTATTATACCAATATTAAATATATTCATTGACACCCAAGGTCGTGATTAAAGCCTCCCCAAAGACAAATTAAAAATGAAAATTTGGAAAAAAACTTAAATGAAATAATTGATAAATAATACTTAATTACTGCATAATAATTTCACGCCCTCTTCTCCCTTAAAGTGAAACTGTAAAATGCTAGATAATTTGACCATAGACAATTATATACATAAATGGAGATTTTTGACTCCTTTTTTCAAAAACAACTAATTTATAATTTAATTATTATACAAAATCAAAATAATAAAATTGAAAATTTTAATTGAAAAATAAATAAATAATTTACCAAAATTATAATTATATACATATCATTCAAGTCTGTGGGTTATGATGATACTTAATTTCAATGTTATTCATTTCTTTGGAATCTTATCCTGAGCTGAGCAAGTTCTGTTATTGGATTTGCCTAAATAAGTCTTGGCGACATCGAAGAGATATGTAGGTGTAGATGGCCGCCATTATGGCCCTGACCTACGCACTAATATCCATATCTGGAGTTGGAAGCTCCTTAAGTAGAGCACCAAAACAACAGCATTATACCCTTCTAGGTTGATTACTCGCTTCATTGGTTAACACAAAAAAAAAAAAACTAATCTCTTTTTTTATCGAAAAAATTCCCTCAAGATCAACCTGCTTTCCAATATGTAGGAGTTCAGGGTTCCTCTTAAAGACAAAGATCTTGATTGTTCGAACTAAAATATGAATGAATCTACCATGACGTCTCTACTGTTTTTCATTAAATTATTTCATCTTTGATTAATTTTTGAAAAGCTTTTTTAATAAAAAACAAATTTTGTAAATTTATTTTATTAAAACCTTAGGAAATATGGTAAACTGACAGTATTAAAAGAAATAATTTTTTTGATCACGTCATATCATTTGACCTTCTAGATCAAAATAAAATAAAATAATATAATTCATTTAAATAGTTTTCAAATCCTCTCAGTTATTCATATTCAATATATGCCTTGAATCCGACTTAACTAGCCATAGTATATATATAACGTTTATTTGGGAGTATATATTTTGCTGCAGGATCAAGTGACCATTTAGCCCTAAGACGAAGCCGTGTATATACTCACAAATAAACGTTAAATTTTAATTCATGTTAGCTATCTATTTATACATAAACAGAACAGCTTTCTAATTATAGCAATTTCTAGTCAACCGTGAATTTACTTTATTCCTTGATTCTCCTCTTTCTGATTAATAATTCTTCCTAACTAGTTAAACTGATTTTCATACTGGCCATTTTATTACACCTATGGTTAAGGGTAATTTAGAAAACACCCTTTTCAGTCCTACACCCTACAGTCACCTATCGCAAAATACTTCAATCAGGAAGAATATTTTCTTCACCGCTTTCCTGAAGAAAATTTGATATAATTAATTTTTTTTATTTCTATAAGCATAATATACTATACTATTGATAAATGTTTTTTTTTTTTTTTTTTTTTTTTTTTTTTTTTTTCTTTCAAAAGACCATTTCGAAAACTAATTATAATTTTTCAACCTAACACATACCAAAATATAACCATTTTGGAAGGGTCCAGGACTTGAAATTTCCTGTATATGGTGTAATAAACTTGTATATTTCGGGATGAGGATGGGGGGGATGAAGGGGGCATTCTATCTGTATTCCCTACTTTTTTTTTTTTATTTTTACTTTTACTTTACTATAATTAATCGTGAATATTTTTATACGTTTACTATAATATAATAGTACTGAGCAATCATAATCTCATATTGATATCCCAAATCGAATTAGTTTATTAAAGACTTTTCGGCATCGAAATTTAATTGATAAAATTACCTATAGGAAAAAAACATGTACACGGTAAACATGTGTAAACAATTTAAAATAATAACTAATCTCTCTCAATGAAAATTTTTCTTTCAAATTCCAAGGATGTATTAATTTACATTAAAAAAATTAGCTCAAGGTTAAAAAATTTTCTCTTATTATTAAATAATTTGATGAATTTTCTCTCTTATATGAAGCTCATTATTATAATAGACATCATTTTGTAGCATTTTATCTTTACGCTTAAACCTATAATTTAATAATAATAATAATAATATTGATTAAATATATTCAGGATTTGTTTGCAGGCAGCCAAAAAGAAAAATAATTTTTTATTTCTTCTGCACACGTCAACGTTTCGGCCGCAGTCTTCAGGCCTTCAACAGAACATTGCAATTTTTAGACCAATCATTGATTGCTTTATCTCTCTTGTAAAATTGTAGGTTTTATAGCATTTATAGCAGATATATATCAAGTAATAAATGGGAATGTTAAATATATTTTTTCTAAACTATTTTCGAGTATTTTTCAAATTTAAATTATGTCTAGACGCACTTGGGCTTACGGTTTTCCCAGAAACATCCTCCTTTTGATATCTAATTAATATTTCTCATAGGTAAACCGCTTAGATGATGAGTGGGCATTCACTGTAGCTGGCCAACCAGACCACTAACCTTAATTAGGTTTTTTCAATCTATCCTTGAATATTTTCCCATATCAGATGGGTAACAAAATGTGAAGCACCCTCCGCAATAAGTCAAGCATCCATCAGCAAGGATACTCCTATAGAATTGATTAGAGAGGCGGAAAGAACCATCCTAGGGGACTGGGAGAGCGATGGTTAAGAAAAATATCGAAATGGAAAGATGGTTATCATCATCACTTATGTGAGAAATATCTCAATTTTCTTATTCAATTTTGTCCCATTCTTTATTCTCCGTCACCGACCTTCAAATTTATTTTACGCATGCTGGACTCTTATGGGAGTCTTCCTCTTTGGTACCTGTTTGATACCTGAAAGGAAGGAAGGCTTTTTCATTCACTAAACAAGACCTTGGCTAATGCATATTTTAAATGTCTTACAGAAATTTAATCTCATGGAATATATAATATATAAAATATACTAATATCAATAAATATTTTAAATTAATTTTAATTTAAGGGAAGAAGAGACCATTGTAAGAATTAGGCTACCTATTGATAATTCAAAATTACTTCATCTATTAAGATATCCATTAGGTGGAAAGAAATTATAGAGGATATGAAAATTTTAAATATCTATTATTAAATTAATTTAATTAATATTT
>JAAAKE020153826.1:0-12501 GCA_010014785.2 Anisolabis maritima
TATGTAATTTATAAATTTGTATTTGTGTTTGATTGGACCCAGCCACCGAGGACTTGTGCCTCTAAGCAAGTCGTAAATTTATTTATTTATTTAGGATATGTTAAGGCGATGGAAATGACTGGAAACCGCTCAGGTTGCCAAAAAACATTTAGAAGTGGTACGGGCGCTATACACTCAATCTACACGGGTTGCGAAATTCTAAAAATCACAAAAAATATTTGAATATTTTTCAATAAAAAATAAAAACCAGGAAGAAAGCATGAAAATTTTATTTAAAGAAATAAATATATTTTTTTTGCTGGCCTTGGTCATGAATGTATGAGGTCTCTCTGATTAAAGCCTATTTGCCTTGAATTGAGGACTATAGGAAATAAGCATTGTAATTGGTGATAAAAATGAGGTATTATATTTATTAATGAACTTTTTTGAGTCTATTCGGCATCTGAGGCCATATAGACACTTTAAGCATTTCATATATTAGAGATACGTGAAAAGGAGGGAAGTCAGCGAGTAGGGTAGCCTCTATTGAAATAATACTCCCAAAATATTAAATGTTTTGGCTTTAATTATATAATGCCATCATCAGTCATTAGAGAGTATATGCAGATTCAATGTATCAGACACAGCAGATAGAGTTATTGTATATTACAATACACAAAAATATATATAACATATATAAAGTGTAATTAGATAAAATAATGCTCATCAGCACTGATTTGGCCAAGTCTTCATTCATTCTGAAGACACTTTATATATGTTATATATATTTTTGTGTATTGTAATATATACAACAACTCTATCTGCGATTTCAATGTCTTATACATTGAATCTGCATATTCAGTAAGTTATTTTAAATTTATTTTGTAAAGTTGTTGTGTTTTTTAATTTACTGCTCATTTCAGCTCTAATGACTGATGATGGCATTATATAATTAAAGCCGAAACGTTTCATATTTTGGGAGTTTTATTTCAATAGAGGCTACCCTACTGGCTGACTTCCTCCCTTTGATTTGTGTGCACCAATCTCATCGTAAACATTTCATATATTTACGATACAATATAATATCCAGGCGTATTTATTATTATAAATTGGAATCTAATTGACAAATAAATTTTCATCTGACTGCCTGCCATATCCCTTGACAATTTACTTTTCAGCCACGAGGGGGCATTAATGAGCTTATGAATAGTAATAATAAATAAATCGCACCTTGTGAATACTCATATGGCGACCTTGCATTACAATATTTACATTGTTTACTAGCGAGCGATCCTGGTGGTGGCATTTTTCACCCAGTCAAAAGGGCGAACTTTCATTTATGTGCCGTTTTTTCAAGGGAGAAAAGCGTGGCTAGAAATCTTGTTTGTACTTAAGATTTTTTTTTTAATCGGAATTTTTTCCATTCTTCTTTTTTCCAGCCTTCTTCACGGCTGTGCATATTAATATAAAAATGTGAATTTATTAAATACATTTATTTATAAATTTTATTCAGCTTTTGAAGGAAAACTATAAAACAATAAAAATTGTAAATAGTTTCAAAGGTGTAGCAGGAATTCTGTTTAGAAGTAAGAGAGACTTTTTTGCAAGAAATTTTGATTTCATTTCTTTTTACAATTTTTGATATTTGATATTTCTAATTTAGACTATGGAATGGAGAGGGGGCTACTTTCTGTCCCTGACTACGTCCGTACAAATTCAATAGTGTCTACGAGAGAAATTCATAGAAGCTGAACTCTCTTTGGCGCAATCTCAGAGAGTGTTTAAGTAGAGGGGGATTTAGAATTTGATATAAATAAAAAATTAAAGTATAAATTAATAAAATAACCTAAAAAAATTTAAACTATGGGAAAGAAAAAGAATCCCACCCGTGGCCGAAAGGTTAAAGATATTGGCATTGTCAATATTGATAACCTTAAAAGCCAAGGGGTGTGGATCCCAGGCAGTCCGATGAAATTTTATTTAAATCAATTGGATACCAATTAATGTAAATGGATTTTTGCCTGGATGATGCGTATATAAATTGTAAATAAATATATTATATATCGTTCAGATGCCGAAAAAGAGAAAAAAAAGATTCAAAGGAAAAAAATTTTATACTCTCATCTCCCTTTTTTTTCATTTATAAAATAGAACTAGAAATTCCCTCCATATAAATTCAATCTAACAAAACCATAAAATTCCATAATATAACAAAATTTATTTTAAACATTCGCGACTATCTCTCTAAAGTTTAAAAGTATCAAATTTGCAAAAATCAGAATCTCAAGTTTCAATCCTGTTTGAAATCACTATAAATTTTCTTATGGTGAATAATAGTATTAATAAAACGAACTTATATTAAATAAAAAAAAAAAAAAAATAGGCAAAATAAAATAACGTTTCATTATTAATATATAGGTCGTTTTGCAATTCATAATGAATAGCCATTCTCATTAAATATTCTTCTACATATAAACATTACCTCACCATTATATAAGTTGGCATATATAAATACAAGTTATTACTATTATGGAATATTTTAATTTTCAAAGACAAACAAATGAAAACAATCTAAACAAAAAAAAAAAAAAAAAAAAAAAAAATCGTTATTAATTGATTCATAATTTATTCAATCGGATTTAAATTCACTATTATTTATTTAATTTATTTTAATATTAAATTTTATATCTGCGATAGCCATTTAATAATGTTAATTTAAATGCGGAAGTATTTTTTTCTGGTTTATTTTTATGATTAAAAAAAAAGAACGCACGCCATCATCGAATTTATTAATACTATATGTTTTTACATAATCATTGCCAAAACAATATTTTAGAGTTTTGAATATGCAATTAATTTTTTTTATTATTAATTTTTTTCATTTATGGAGTTCCAGGGGAAACATATGCCGCCTCTCTTCGCCCTTATTTCGGATGTTTTTCTATAAAATATAATTTATTTAAAAGTGGTATATAGCTGGTCATAGATGTCTAGAAGTTTTCAATAATAATATTTTTCTTTTATTAATAGACTAGAGCTTATTAGGGAACCGAAACATTAGCTTTGGCCTATTAATAAAAGAAATATATTGTAGTTGGCTCTTATTGAAACCTTCTACATATAATATAATTATCATCACTAAAATTAATAAAAAAAAAAAAAAACTATAGAAATGAGTTATTGATTTTTTTTATAAGAAGGCTAACGTCATTTCGCTTTGCCATTTATTCAGTTTAGTTTATACTTAGGATTCCATTGAATATATTAAAATAGGTCATTTTGCAATATTTAATACGAGGATAATCTTAATATCCTTGAATAAGCAGGCCTTTCATTCATTTCCCTATTAATACAATAACTAATATTTAATGATTTTTTAAAAGGATTTTAAATTTTACAGTAAATGTCTTATTTACATATATAAAATAAAATACAATTTTTTTTATAAAAAAATTCAAAAACCTATTTATTTTTAAAATTACTTGTTTTATTTCTGTTTCTATTTCATTCTAAATTTATATTACCTCTATTCTATAAATAATGGACAAAAGATGCTCCCTTCGTGCTTTTAAGACCAATCACAAGTTCCTTCGTAGCTTTCTTGCTTAAAAAGGGGGATAAGCCACGCCCATCCCTCTTTTCAGATCAGAAAAAGGCTGTACTATAATTATTTTTAAATCTTTTGAACATTTTTGGCCATTAATTATACTTTCAAATGTTATTATATTATATTGTTTACGATATCTATCTATTTCGCAACAATATATTTATTTATATGAAATGGTATCATATTGGTTTAAATACATTTTGTATTTTTGTAATAATATCTATTATCTAATATTGAGCTTAAAGGAAAGAATGTTTAATATTAATTAATAAACTAAAAACAAAATAGGAATATCTTACTGAAAAAAATCATAAAATACTCTTTGGAAAATATGTTTTACTATCTTTTACTTACTACTTGTAACAAAGTAATATTAATAATTCTTCTTTAACTAAAAGGATTCCAGGTAGTCAGTGTTTTGGGTTCGGTCAGATGTGAATACATCTACAACGTCCTTCAAACTTTCTCGCAATATTATTTCAGACTCAGTGAAGTTACGACGCTCGCTGAAATATCACTGAATTGCTCTTGGGATCCTGTGCCTCTTTACATCCAAATGTATTTCTTGATTTCGACTAGACTTTTTACGAGAATAGGCCAATAATGTGTAGTAATTTGTTTATTTTCTACTTCTCAACTCAAAACTATTATTTTATATACTAAACCTATAGAACACAATAAACGAGCTTCGTTGCTTCAGTGAGTCAAAAGTTATACTGGGTGAAAATTTCCAGATGCTTAAAAAAATATTCCAAAATTGTGACTTTACTCTTTAAAATTAATTCTTTGATTGTTTGGCTCTCTGTGATTTTCGTTGTAAATGATAGTTTTTGAGCTGCAACACGAAAGTGAATCCCCTGATTTCGGTCTTCTCTAATGGTCCCCAATTTATAAGACGTATTCTCGTTAAAAATGATAGAATCAGATCGTCATTTCACATAAAACATTCGGAAATAAAAAAATTCTAATGATTCGTGGACTTTCAAATTAATCTCATATTATTTTAAATGAGAATTGGAAATTCAAATTAACGAATAATCAAAGAGATTTTTCTCGCCAAAGAAAAATGATCCCACTCCATTTATTCATTTGTCTCTGGTTTCAAACATTGACAATATTGAAATGACCCGGAGCCGAATCATCATTTGAAAGGCGAATAGATCCGGAAAATGAAATCAATGTAGGTGAGTGGGCCAGGGCTGAAAAGAGGAGAATTTGGGAGAGCAGGTCACACATAGGAGAGCAGCCTGCTCCTCTCCCAATTATTAATAATTGTTATTTAATTAAGGCTGTCGAAAATTTATTGAAAATGTTAAGAGTGAGATGAACATTTTACTTTCCTCTGCCTCTCTAGAGTCGTAAACGAAAGTGATCTTTATCTTGAAAATATTTTCATTTCGATTTTTGGACGAATTGAGGTCTCTGATCCAATTTTAAAGGAGATCTCTGGATATTCATATTTATTTCTGGACACCCCGTTGGCGGGAGATTAAAAGTATTGTCAATATTGATAGCCTTAAAAGCAAAGGGACAATCCGATGAATTTTTTTAAAATTGAATGCCAACGTGTAAATAAATATGTCTGAATGATATAAAATATATAATTGTTTAAAATATGGCCTCTGATGCCGAAAAAACTAAAAAAAAGTTAAAGCACTACATTACTAGAGTGTCATTCAGAAGCCAAAGTGGCTAAATCCACTTTTTGAATTTCTTTAAATTTTAGCCCCGTCTTCACAAAGGTTCTTAAGAAAAATCTTAACTTTAATAGAATTTTACTTTACTCTTTTATTTAGAATTTCTCAAATTAAAATTTTTCTTAAGTGATTGATTTAAATAATTAAATTAATGAAAGTCAAGAAAAATTTTAACTCAAGAAATTCTATTTTTATAAAAATGCATAATAAAATTTCCCTTAAGTTCAAATTTTTCCTTACTGTATATGTTTGTAGCTTTTATTTTTGCTTATACCGCTGGACCACACATCGGAAAAGGATGAAAGTTAGGACTGTCTAAGAAGTTAAAATTTAAAGTGAATCAGTCCGCAGAGGGCGTTAAAAGAAACCTCTCATCATTTATCGCACACCACGTTTTTCTAGGCACACATTGCAACTCGGTGATAATAAACCTCTTTCATAACAATTCGTTCGGTGAGAGCAGATTTATTCTAAAAAAAAAATGGGCATAAGATAATTAATTTAATTTTAATTTATAGTCTTATAGGCTCCTATGATTTTTAAGACTTTCCAAATACATATAATGTTGAAAAAAATTATCGGTGGCTTCCGGCGATCGTTTAAAGCTCTTGTTTCTTGGTCCACCTTCTATTCGCAGAGAACCTCGGGAAAGTATTGCAATATCGTTGTCCTTTTTTCATAATTTATAAGAGTTTGGGAATTGAACAATTATTTATAAAACAAACCTCGTATATTGTGCGCGTTTCAAGAACCACCTTCTATCCAATCAAAAAGTCTCCAGACGAAATACGAACATAAACTGTCTAAATTTAGGAGTGTTACCGATATAGTCCTATTGGGGGAACTTTTATTTACACCTTTATAAATAAAAGTCCAAATTCCTTACTCTTTGTTTTGGGCTTGTGCCTTGAAATTTTCCAGTAAAAAATAATTTATGCTATTGTAGAATATTCGTCTCCACTATTTTTTTTTTTTAAATAAACAGACGAGTGCCATGATGTCTAGTTATTAAATATTTTCCAAGTCGTTAAAACATAACGTGGGGGCAGCCGAAGGGCGGAGTCCCCTAGCAGCTGTTGCGCCCATCTGCCCGGAGGGCGCCGAGCCGGAAGGACGCGTGGCGACCTTTAAGGGCTCCACGGGCACCGACTTCGCTCCACGTGCTTACAGAGATATTTATAACCGCATTTTGTCTAGGCTACTTATGGCCAGTTGACGTGTTAACTAAAACATAAATTTGATACAAGAACGCCACCCCCTGTCTGCCGACAAGCGGAAATTGTGACTGGGCCATAAAGCGCTTGCAAAAAACATAATATCATGTTTCGGAAATAGTTACAATTAAATAGATTCATTTTAATGTCGCGTCCACAAATTCAATTCAATGTATACAAGAGTAATTCATAGGAGCTGAGCTTGGCGCAATCTCAGAGAGTGTTTAAGGAGAGGGGGATTTAGAATTTGATATAAATAAAAAATTAAAGTATAAATTAATAAAATAACCTAAAAAAATTAAACTATGGGAAAGAAAAAGAATCCCACCCGTGGCCGAGAGGTTAAAGACATTGTCAATATTGATAACCTTAAAAGCCAAGGGATATATATGGGTTTGGATCCCAGGCAGGCCGATGAAAATTTATTTAAATCAATTGGATACCAATTGATGTAAATAAATATACCTGGATGATGTGAATCGTAAATAAATATATTATATAACCTTTTTAGATTTGTTTAATACAAAATATAGTTTAGCGGAAATTAGTTAAATATTATCCCCTCTCTAAAACTATGAAGGGCAAAAGGCTTCCTTTCCATAACCGCTATATCCAATCACAACGACTTTTCTCCCACCTCCTCCGCTTTGTTGTCTGAAAAAGTAAAGGGAAGACCCTTTGCCTATCTCTCTGAAATTCCGAAAACGACCTGACAATAATAATTTGATTATTTTTTATAAATCTTGTTTGAATTATTTAATTCAATTTATTTAATATAAAACAACTCTATACATTTTCCTAGTAGCCTGAACACTTTTTTTTCTCTAAATTTTTATTATTTTTTATTTTCAATCTCTCTTTATTCTCTGATAGCTTTGCCATTAGGCCAAAAAGTTTCTTGTATGCCTTACATCTGACCACTAAAATTGGAGAATTTAACTTTTAATTAAAATATAAAATTTAAATATTAATTCCAACCTTACTTTAAAGTTATTACTCAGCTCGGTACCATTATATTATAGATATTCACGCGAATAAATTTATCGATAATAGGTTAGGCTAATCTGAGTAATTCATATAAAGAAAATAAAAATCCCTTCTGAATTTGAATCTGTTAGTATCATCAAATTCTCTTGCTGTTTAAGGCGATAAAAGATGCCCTCGTACGTAACGTTACGAAAGTGCGTATTCAAAAGAAAGAGGATTATTTTTTCACATCCTTCTTAATATAGTTTAATATATTCCAAGTATAAGTCGGATTAGATTAAAAATGAACAAGAAGGAAATTCAAGGCATATCAATTTAAAATATTTAAAAATACCGTACCTGATTTATTATTTGATATAAATCAGAGTTGACCAAAATATCTAAGCAAGACCTCAGAAAAGGATGAGGAAAATATCAAAACAATGACATAATTTCAAGATCTTCAAAGGAAGTCTGAAGAAACGATGCGATGTCGAATTGAAAATAGAAATTTTTTTTCATTAATTTTTTATTCTGATATATTTTCTCTTTTCCATGTTTGACCAAAATAGTATCTTCTGAGAGAAATAATAAAAAACTATTTTTAGTTCGAAACTTTTGAAAATACATTGAATGGAATTCTTTATTAGTAGACACATAAATTCAGTTTGTGCTTGCTGGAATTTAAATGATCAACTCACTAACGCACCAGAGCCGTTGTTAAATCTTCCTAGAAACCAAGAAGTGAGCATGCCTTGTCCTCTCTAGAGCAGTTCTGTAGCAATTAATCGAAAATCATTTATTGAGTATGTCATTTGGGTTATTTGCCTTCAAGTAAACAAAAAACGAATTTATGCACCACAAAGGTACCTAGTTTATATATAGATAAACTCTATAGAATATTAAAGAAATACATAGTATAAATATTTTGTCTAGTATTTTTGAGATTTGCTTGAGTATTTTCATATAAAAAATAAGAATGAAATATTTTTCCCAATTTGGTAATAAAACTCTCAATTGGTAATATGGTAAAACTCACACATGTTTTAATCTTATTTTCGCCAGGAGTGTTTTACAAAATTAACTTTTGAGAAGAGAAAACATTGATGTGTATTTGAATGAGAATTGAGGGACAGAATCCAATTCTAGCAATATGGTGAGTAGAGTCGTTTCCAGTGGAACTGGATTTATTAATTATTCAGAGTGCTTAATAGAAGAAGGAAGCCCTTTTGAAATGTAGGTCACACAAATGCTTTGGTCAGGGCCGAATTTGCATGTTTATACTAGGGGAAGTTGAAATGTTTAACGTTCAACCAGATTTGTTCAGGGCAGAAAATCAATATTAAATTTCAAAATAGGGTATTTTGTTAGAGAATTTTAAGCGTTGGAAAATTATTATATTATATTAATTAATTCTGATTGTATATTATGTTCATGTTTATAAAATTAATATGAGATCACTGACTTAGGTATTTGATAGCAAAGAGGTGATGGAAGGCAAAATGCAATGTTTTTTTTGCCTGCTCACTTAGCACTCCTTTTGATTAAGCTTTTGAGACCTAAATAGAATATGTTATATACACAGATAGGAGAAAGAGAATTATTAGGTCTCTAAATAAACAAAACATAACAATGTCTTATGCTACTTTCTTTTCTTCTCTCTATTTTTCTCTTATTTATCAATAATAAATAGTAGAAACCAAAAACCGTTTAATCATAATTTTTTGGGAGGCGGCAGGTAAAATTTATTATATTGTTTGAATAAAATTTTTGATATTTGCATCTTTTCGCCTTTATTATATGTTTTTTTTTTCTTTAGAATTTTTTTGATTTCAGGAAACCCCCTACTCTTTAGTACACTGAAAAAATAAATAAAAGCTGGAAGTTGCTCTTTAAATTATATTCTTGATTTAAGGTTTATAGATAAGTATATAAGAATTCAGACAAATAAAACGAGCCTTTTTCAGTTTTATAACTATTTGTTTCCACAGTTACTTGTATAATCTTAAGAATATCTTCAATTAAGAAAAAAAATATCCTATATCAAAAAATTTTTAAGCTTAAACCCTGCTCTATTGTTGGGGTCATTTTTGGCAGACGCTTATTATTTTCATATTTTTATGGCTTTCTCTCTGCGAGCAAAAAAATACCGGCCCACCTCTAAATTTTCACTTTCATAAGTAAGTCTTCACGCAAAAGAATGTTTTTATTTCGAAAAAATAAATTGTAATGAAAAGAATGAACACTTGGTTTGAAAAAAAATTTACCCCTTAATGTCTAAAGACTTTACATTGTGCTTTTCAAGGAGTTGATAATGAAAGTTCTTAAAAATACTATATAATAAATAGATTCGAGATTTTAGAGTATCATAAAACGAAAAACAATGATAAAGTAAAAAAATAAATTTCACCCCTTAGCACCCCTAGACCTGGTTGCTTCTTCCATGCATTGATCTTATCAACGTCACTATGAAGTCTTGGGGAATATTATCCCATTCTTCTTCAATGGCTGCTCTAAGTTCCTGAAGTTACTCAATTGCAGAAGACTTGAGTTCATCCCAAAGGCTTTCGATAGGCTTGAGGTCAGGGCTCTGTGCTGGCCACTCCTTTATGGGAATTCTCATATCCCACAGGTACGTGCGAACCATTGTTGCCACGTGAAGATGAGCAATGTTCTGAGCAATTCAAGTGTTTCCTTGTAAAGCAAAGTCGCTCTTGTACATGAGTTGGTGTCCATTTCGGCCCATGGACAAACGATATGGTGTAAGCCCGCCTTCTTGCAGACTTCAAAGCAATCATCTCTCTTTGAAGTAGCCTGAGTTCTTCCTGATCCCGATCGTCTAGCAAAGGCACCGATCTCCTTTGGAATACGCGTCTAACCGCAGATCGGCTCAAATTGAGATGTCTTGTTATAATGACAGTCTATTTTGAAGGACAACTGCTTGAGCGGTTCTTCTGGCGTATCCATTTCTGGAATTTTTAATCGTATACAATAGAATGGGTCGTTTACTGATATGCAAATGATGTTGGCAGTTCAATGAACTCGCGAATCTGAACAACTTGGTATTTATTAGGGAGCGAACAAGGGTGTCTCATCATTTTTCATTTCTAATGTCAACATATCAATATCAATTAAAGCATATCTAATGTTAAGTTAAAAATTTGAATGTCTACTTCGAAATAAAATGTATTTTGAGATACGATATTTTATTTTAAATATTTGTTTTTCAATAATATTTCATTGGAAAGTGAAAATTCAGAGGTGGGCGGATTTTTTTGCTCGCAAGTGAATATTTATTATTTTTATTTTTATTTATTCTGATTTATGACGTCAAACATGTTTATTTTTTTCTAACATTTTTAAAATATATTTTTGCTGATCAAGTGATTCCGAGAATCAGGGATCTCCAGCCTGGGGCTTCGGTGTGTTTTCTTTGCACCATGCCATGAAAATTATGACTTGTCTAACTTCGCTTCAAGGCAAACATTGAATAATAATATCCAATTCAAATGCTTAAGTCTCGTAGACCAGCAGTCGCCAACCTTTCGGACCTCACGAACCACTAATATGAATTTTTTTACATTTGTAAAATAATAATCAAAGAACTTACAAGACGGAGAGCCGCGATTTAATTGTCACAGCTCGGATATTTCCAGCAAATGTTAAAAATGTAATTTTTTTAATGGCCACAAGAAACTTACGGAGGTCGCAGGTTCCCCACCTATGAGACAAAACATATTATATAAAAATATTCTAAATCATATAGTAATTCATAATTCGAAGATATCGAATAGTAAACTTATGAAGTGAACAAGTTGTTTTTTACAACTAAAACTAAATATAAAAAATGCCGCCCCAAAATATGTGCTGCCCGGTGTGGACCACCCCCCCCCCCCCCAGGTACGCCGGTCCATAAAAGTGAAACTAGTAAAAAAAATTTTAATATAAAAAGCGCCTTCTTAGTTTATTTTTTTTTTTTTTTTTTTTTTTTAGTCTATAGTACTAGATTCTTTTTTGTTTATTTTTGGACCTACTGAAAAATTTGTCGAATTTTTAGACAAAAATAAATGATAATTTAAATTAATATTTTTTGTTATATATTTATTCTTAATATTGTCGGTCACTTTCTACCACCTTGGTCCATCAAAAAAAAAAAAAAAAAAAAAAAATCAAAATTCTGTTACATAAGACTTTTTAAATAATAATTCAGAGAGTACTTCCAGTAGATCCAATAAATTGAATTCGAATTTGAAAAATAACGTCTTCGCTTCACACTTGAATTTCATTTTTGTATTTGTACAATTTAATATTTTCACAAATATTTCTATTTTCATAATATGTTAGCAGCTAATGTAATGATCGCATTAAACACGAAAGTAAATATGCAAATAAAGCTTTGATTGTTTGTTTTCCTTCAGACAACAGGTAGATAACTAGATGAGGTCTAAATTTAGCGCCATGTTGTCATTCGATGACATTTGATGGTCTCCTTAGAGCTGTTGCCGTTTAAGGTCTCGTTTACTCCATATTATAAACAAAATGGAAATGATATGAGCACATCAGTATTAATTCTCAAGGATTTTTGAATAAAAATAAACCGGACGAGTTCTTGAATGTCATGATGCGTTGTTAATTTCTGTCGAGTTTGTAACCGAAAAGGGCTTGTTATTATTCATTGATCAATAGTGATAAGATATCAGCGAGCGGGTTTTTTCCTTTAGGGTAGTTTATTTTCAAGGCCATTCGTAAACAACATATATGATCATTATAATCCTTTATCAACATAACAACGGACATTTTATTTTATTTTATGGTTACTTATCCAAGGTTTGTCTATTTTTATCTTCTATGATAAATTATTTGTCTATTTATATAATATATTATATATGATAAAGATGCATTTAATCTCTTTTTTCCAAGGGCGTTATTTTAGGGTCCAATTTCCCTTTCCCTCTATTCTTTCAAAATTAACTCATATATCAGAAAATATAGATTATAACCGGGATTCAATATAAGATCTAATTAGATTACTCATCCA
>JAAAKE020153837.1:0-12501 GCA_010014785.2 Anisolabis maritima
TGGACAGGTATTTACAAAAAAAAAAATTTTTTAAAATCAAAATATTTTTGTTTTTGTGGGAGGAAACAACCCCCAAATTTAAGGGGGGGGGGGGGGGGGGGGGGGTATAATAAACATACCATTTCAGGACTTGCCCAAAGAAAATTCTGTATAATTAAATCAAAGAAAATAAAGTTATAAAAAGAAAATTTTTTTTTTTTTAAAGAAAGGGTTTATAGCAAATAATAAATTTGTCTTTTGTTACTTGAGACATTTGGACATTAATGAAATAATTAAATATATAGTAAAATCATAATAGCAGGCACCTCGTGATAACGAACGATTTCTTAGAACCCTGAACGTTTGAAATAAACTTAACCGCCAAATAACAAGGTGTCTTGTATAAATATTATATTATATTATAAGAATCAATTTCACGCATAAATATCCTACATCCATTCTCAGGAGTAAATTTAAAACAGCCTCTAGTCTTGGGAAAGAGGTCATACACCAGGTGCGCTAAGTAAAAATTTAGACTCTGTCCATATTTATTTAAATTAATTGGTAGCCAACATAAATAATTAATTTTATCGCTTAGGCCGGGGAACCACCTCTTTGAACAAAAAGCGAGAACTCTACCTCCGTTCCATGGAATGGGGGATCCTATTTATTTACTTGGAAAAAGACCTTGAAAAATAGTTGTACTGCCCGGTTGTATTATGTATTTGAGTTTAATTTATCTGATAATATAATAGTAATAAAATATACTACTACTAATAATATAATATTATCTGAAATAATAGACTTCACGAATTGGAAGTTGGGTGGCGCGAGCATCAGGCGTCAATCGAGGGGTAACGTTTCGATTCCCGAATTGTAATAAAAATGTTAATTTTATTCATTTATCATCTCAATGTAATAGGCGTTATCATGTCAAGTTATTATATCGATTGTACAGTCAGCTAGTAGAATGGTGGAATTTTATATCAAAATCCGTGTCAACGTTTCGGTGGCAATTCCCGGCCTTGATATTGCTTTGTTCTTTCAGTTGTGGTAAAAATTGCTTATGAATAATTAACAATCTAACAAACAAAGTAGTGACGAGTGATGAATAAGTCTTTCCACACGCTTGTTTTTTCAGGGCCATCCATCCTTAATCAGACTCTACCAAGGATATTGGTTATTTCCTTTGATCATACTTTTGATAAAATACAATAAAAAACTCCCTGAGCCATTTTTTCGTTTTCACTGCAAAAAAATTTCAAAATATCATGGCCAGGTTACTTATATTGCTTCTAGTTTTTATAATGTTTTTCAACTGTCACATAAAAGCTTTTGTTAAGAGAAAAGAGAGAAGAAGGATATGATATAATATTTATCTGAAATATACTAGGTCGGTATATATTTGAAATATCAAGCGATGCCAGTCAGTCAGAGTCTTTCTATCAATTACAGCCCGTCCCTTCTCCATCCACCCATCCATCCACATACACTCTTCTCTGTTTCTTTATCGGAAAGTAAAAGTAAATATATTTCCCGAGGCATTATGACATGTCATTCATTTTGGACTAGCGATTTGCAAATCGCGAATCTCGGACTTGAGCCAGAGAAAGAAGGGGGTCAGACGTCGCGACGCATGTCACACACACACACACACATTCGTAATTATCCCCTCTCATTTACTTCTTCTTATTTATCTTGTCCATTCATTAAACAGGTTAATATTAATGTTGAAATAAAAAAAAAAAATGATGATGAAACGAAATCTTACAGGTGGTTAATATTTTAATAAAACATAATGTTGAAGTAATTTATCTTTATATACATAATAAACAGATTCATGAACAAAAAAAAAAAAAAAAATGAAAAATAATAAAATCATTGAATGTGAAATTTAAAATTATAATTTTTATTAGTTGAGAGAAAAAAATTTACTCATAATATTATAGCCTAGAATTTTAGGAATTTTTTGAGATATGAACTTGGCTTTGAAATAAGAAAACCGATTGATTGATTGTATCTTCTGTTAGACTTTTCATTATTAGAGTGATTCGTTCAGAACTGAACTAGAACAAAGGAACGAGTCTTTGATAAAGAACTTAGTTAAATTTATTTTTTAAAAATCCACTCGGAAAATTGGCAATGCGATTAGAAAAGATTTTCTTTAAAAAAAAAACGGGACATCAATTAAAAATAATCTAAAAATAAAATTTAAACAAGTATAAATAATAAAAGAATAATTTAAAAATAAAAAATAAGTTTAGTAAAAATATAAACAATGCAAAGTATAAAAAAAAAAAATCTAAAAAAATAAACCAACAAGTTAAAGAGAATGGAAATTTTTTTTATAAAAATAAGCAATCTAAAAAGAGAGAAAAAAATTAATATAAACAAATCTAAGAGAGAAAAAATACTGAGAGAAGGAAAATAAAGTTAAAAAATTTTTTCTAAATTTCTTTATCCTCCCGTTGGAAATTTATACTTTTGTGTTAAATTATAAATTACTAAAAAATTGTTTGAGCGTAAAATTATTTCAATGAAAAACATTTTGAATTATGTATTTTTTAAATTTATTTATTTATTATTAAATTATTCTCCTTGCCTATAAGAACTACTTTATGCTAGCAAATTTTTTTTTTAATTCAAATTCTCCCTTTTATGTGATAGCCCTTTATTTGTTATTATTTTAAAAAATATTAAATTCATATTTTGTAAAAGTTGTAATTGTGGCCAAGAAATAAATAAATTAAAAAAAAATTTAATGTATTTAATGAAGATTTTTTTTTAATCGATAAATGCTAATAAAATTTATTTTTATTTTTTGTTTAGAAATAAAATTTAAAATTATCAGCTTGAGGAAAAAAAAGAAAGAAATTCCGTTAGGTAAGAATTTAATCGAAAATAAATAAAAGAGAGGATTTTATCTTTTGAATTGTTCTCTCTTTCTTGAGGAGCTCATCTTAATGGTGTTTAATAATTCGCTATCTACAATGCTTTTTGCATTCGGCCTTTGATAGAACGCGTGGGTTCCAGAGAGAGCGAGAGAGGAAAGGGAAAGAGAGAGAGAGACTTCAATGCATGCATCATCCATTTATCATTGTCTGTTTAGAAGTCGCTAAGTGCACCAACTGAGAGACCGAAACATCGCTGAACCATTAGACACGTTGGCTACGACTTTAGAGTACATTTCAATTTACTTGTCGAGAGGAAAAAAGGGGGAGAAGAAAAAAAAAATTAAAAGGAAATAAAAACAAATCACTAAAAGAGAGAAATAAATAACATTAATAAAGAGAAAATGTATGGTTAGGTGTCAGTAAAAAAGATTTAATTCAAAAAGAACAATTTTAAAAAAGGCTCTTCGGTCAAAGAAAAAAAAATTATATTGCTTCAAAAAAAAAAAAAATAATAAAATAAAAAGAGATGTTGAATATATTTGGCTAAAATAAAAGCGTAGGTCGCACATTGTGAATTCCTATAAATTATATTTTAAGCAAGCGCCCCACGCTTTTATTTTAATTAAGAAAATATAATAAAGAATTTTATGAAAAAGATTATTTATCTCTTTTTAGTGCATTTTTAAATAAAACTATTTTTTTGCAACCTAATCTGCCAGAAAGTCAGAGTTTCTCGCAAAAAAATTTTCCTAATTTTTTTTCTAATATTTTTGTTTGTTATTTTTTAAATTCATTCTATTGTCATCGGAATTGAATCAAAATTTTATATCGCCATCTCATTTGGAGGTGTTTTAAGACAAGATGCTGTCCAGAAAACAGACAAAAGAAAGTAAATAAAAGCGTATAAAAAAATTCAGACTGCTATCACGTACACTACATATAACCCAAATAACCTTGATTAATGTAATTTTTATAAAAATTTTATTATTTGGAATTGTTTTTGACTAATTAAAATAATTTTAAAAGTTATGAAAAAATGGAATTTTTAAATGACTATTATTATACTCTTATTTCTTTATAATAATTATCTTATTATTAATATAATTTAATAGGAAATTAAAAAATAAATCATTATACATTTTTTTTTTAACTTCTTTAATATTACCTAAAAATTAATAATAATTTGCTTAGATTAAAGCTTGGAATGTAAATTTATCATACCTTCTAATTATGCTAACGATTTGAATTTTTTCACTTATAAATAGAATGGTATAAGCATAATTAAGTCCGAACTATTCAGGAAATTATTAATTACATTACATTACTGGAGAAACTCAAGAAAAGATCCTGTACTTTGAACTTTTAATAATAATCAACGAATTTTTATTTAAAAAAACAAACAAATTTCAACACTTCTTTTTTAAGTAAATTATTACTCTAATTAATACTTAAAAAAGAAAATTTTCTACTATTATCATATAATTATAAAACTGGATAATTCTTTATAATTATTTATTTATTTAAATAGTGATAATCTTATTATATCAGCGTTTGAAAAATGTTTTGGGTCTTGATTTAAAAAGATAATTAAAATGAAAGAGGTGTACTCAATTAATTTTCAATCTTTTATTGTTAATTGGTGTAATTAAAAAGAAAAATATTTTTTAAAAGATGATATATCGTGCTTAAAAAGGTTGGAGCCTCATCTAAGTCCGGTTGAAATTGGCACTCTCAATCTGGAACTGATTCCAGTCGTTTCTCGAAATTTTATACATAGAAAGTGATACGAGTTCTCGGTTTTGTGTGACATTTAGACTTACATATACGATAAACATGTATTTTAAAAGTAAAACTTATATGTTCATATTTATTTTAATTAATTAGTAATCAATATTATATCACTCAAGACGGGAAGCGAACCTCCGACCGGGAGACCGAGTTTTACTTCTGCCTTAAGAAGTATTACTTGAAAAGTTCGGGAACTGGTCGTATAAAAACGGTTCCACTCTAAGAGGTTAATTGATTAATTCCGTTTGATTATTGAGGATCTTTGAACCGACTAAAATTAGTTAGCTAACTACAAATGAACATAGGAGGAGAGTAAGAGATAAGAAATAGAGTAACTTCACAGGATGTCTATAGCCACGGCCTGAGATCGACTAAGGTGTGTGTTACCGTGCACGAAAGCACCAATGGGACCCCGAAGAGAAGGCCTTTAAAGTGAAGAGTGAACAGAATAAACAACTACTACCGAAAAATGAAGGATTAAATCATAAGTCCTATTCATTTGAATTAGTTATTAAATTTCCTCGGACTTGATAGATGATATTTAAAAATATTTCGTAAGTATATCCACCCGCTCACGAAATATTTTTATAAATACCCAATAAATATCCATATTAAATAAGAATAAACTCGATTATCCGGACCGTAAGAGTCCCATTTACCATTTTCTTAAAAAATTTACTTTTTTTTTTTATTTTTCCTGGTTTTTCTCAATTTTTTCTTCTTTATATTTGGTTATCTGGACGGCTCGAATGATTATGATAATGTGATTATATTTAGAGCTAACTAATTAATTAAATTTTATATTATTACTCACTCTTTTTGGAACCATATTAAAATTTGAAAAATGAGCATCTCTTTGTTAGTACAGACAGAGCTAGCTATTGCTGCTGCTACCGCAAGTTTTTGGTTTAATTTGATAATGATGGGTTAAATCAGAGAATCAAAGATCATTGAGTATCGGAATGGTTCGAAATCTCAACTATATAATTTTATATGATTATTATTTATCTCTTTTTTAAAGAAGGCATTAGAGAAAGAAGTTTAATTCCAATTTTTTTATAAGCCTTAAAACGGCTTCTCTAGCACCTCAGGTTTTTAATTTATTAAAGCTGGTAACAAGACCATATTCCTTGAAGAAAAATTTACATATCAATATATGTTTAAGGAAAAAATGTATACTTCTATTTATGACGATATCTTTGGCTCCTACTGTATTGCATTTTTTTGCAGATATTTATTTTAATAATTAAATAACAAAAAGATAAAATGACAAGAACTCGGTTTGAACCTGAGTCTTAAAAGGTCGAGCGATTAACCTTTTGACCACCACGTTCTGCTCTCTCTCTCTCTCTCTCTTTAAAGAGTAAGGAAATTAATTCGCGAAACCTCGAAAATTTGCAAAATTATATGCTAAATTTAAATCTTTATTATTTCCTGATTTAAAAAAAAAAAAAAAAGAAAAGAAAAAGTTGATTAAATTTGAATATTTTATATGTGGAAATCACGTGACTTTATTGTGCATATGTCACTCAATTCAATTCAATAAATATATTATGAATTTTATTATATCAATTTACTTTTTAGATTTATATTTTAACAATCCCAAAAAAAAAAAAATCTTTTGAAATAAATATTATGTAAATTATTATTTTGTATATTTACAATTAACTTGAAAAAAAAAATTGCTCTCATGAAATCAAAAATCACTGCCGTTCAATTTTTGACAGAGCAACGATTTCTTCCGCCGTTGAAAATTCAAAATGATTAATAAATAATTTTTAAATTATTTATTTTTAAACTTTTACTTCCTGGAGTAGAGACAAGATTCTTGACATAATCCAGAGGATATAAGTTCGGATCCCAACTTGAATTGATAAAAATTAATTTATTCAAAATAATACTAATAAATGTGTGTAAATATTCATGGCTGCAGTTATTTTATAATTATTTATTTTAAAACTATGATTTAGGATTATTTTATTGTAATTAATGTCATATTATAACTTATTTTAATCAGATAATAATTTTTTAATTATGACATGTCATTTAATTTTATTTAAAGGTAAAAAATAATTTTTTTTAAAAATAAATATTACTAATACTAAAATATTTGTATTTGGTGAAAAATAAATAGAAATAATATAAAAAATATATTTATTATACATTATTTTCTAATCTTTTTGGAAACATGTGTACTTCATTAATATATTATGAAAATAGGCTATGATATTAAACGGAGTTGCTGACTTTTTTTTAATTGCTTTTTTATGAAAATTTAAAATATCCGTATATTTTATATATTGTAGTATATAAGTATTAAAAAAAAAAAGGTAAAATAACTATTTCATATTGGTTGTTAGAAAATAATTAAAGATGGAAATGGAAGTTGCTTTAATGATTCTAACCTTTTTTTTAACTTATATAGAAATCATTGTATAAAGCAATGATGGAATGATTTTAAAAACTGATTTACCTTAAAAAAAAATCTTGACTGTTTCATGATTATATGCAATGATATATAAAACTCATTTAAAAACAAAAAAAATAAATAAATAAACTGAATATTAATTTATCATTTGGTAAAAAAAATTCCATCGACAGGTTTTTTTCTAACAATAAGCAAAGTTTCAACTTTTATACACTTGAGAGCGCTGGGCATCAAAATTGCCACTACATGAGTCAAATCAATTGTTAAATTTAAATTCAAATATAAAAAATAGCATTATTTAAATAATTATAAAACATTTTTTTAAAATATTTTATAAGGTAAGAAGGAGGCATAATTAGGAATTATTTATATATATTGATACTGCTAACAATTTTTTTCACCCTTAAAACCCCTTGACTTATAGGACCATGAACTCGTAAACAAGAGTCTTTATTATATGTATATTTTAAAGATAAAAATTCACTAAAATGCACATATCTTATTTTAGTAAAATTTAATAGAATAAATATTTCAATCAAAAAAGTTTTAAAAAACTATCAAAGTATATTATAATTTCTTTATTGTAAAAGGTAGAATAAATATATAAAAATCATGTAAACTTTTTTTCAGGATAAATAAATGAGTGATTTTAATTTAAGAGATATTGAAAACGGTTAATCTACTCTTTATATATCACACACAATATGTATAAGAAAGTTGAAATAAATTCTTTGAAGTGAAATGCAAAAGAAAAAAAGAAAAAAGAGATGAGGCGATGAAAAAATTAATATTCTCCCATCACATAATAACAAATTACTCGATTAAAGTTACAAGAAGAAGAAGAGAAGTTGCAACGGCCGCCAATTGGTAATGAAAATGTTAGAATCGATAAAACTTAAAATCGCACCCCCCCCTTCCCTCCCTCAATCCCCCAGTGAAATGTGATTATAAAACAAAAGTTAAGAGAAGTAGGAGGTTGGAGAAGAAGTTTAATGGCAATGCGCTGACCTGAATTTTCTAATATGAACGATTATCGCTCCTGTGGATCTCCATATTTATTAGGCATTTGAGTTGCTAATGTGATCCTTAAAAGTAACGTTCGTTCGTTCGTTTCGATCTCTCAAATCAGAATCACAAATCGACGAATGACGGCGTTTATTAATTATTTATTAACAGGAGACATTCAGTCATATATCAACCGAATGAGAGAGCGAGAGAGAAGCGAACTGTATCAACAGAAAACAGTTACAGAGAGGGAGAAGAATTATGTGTTCATTAAAAGGAAAAAAGAAAATCAGTGATTTTGTGTGCAACTACAACAAGGAACGACTTAATTACAAAAAAGAAGATGCAATCTATTTTTCAGCTCATGTTGTATTTTTAATTATTAGAAAAAAAAATGATAATTGTCACAATTTTATCAGTAAAAGAGTATAAGAAGTACTTGAAGTTTCGAAAGTGGTACACTTTTCAGTCTGATTAATTCTTTAAAGGAAGTGTATAGGTGTAGAAGGTTTTTTTTAATAGAGGGCCAAACAACTAAACATAGATTTATTGGAACATTATTACTGGCCTGGCTCTGAAGATGGTCCCATAGAGAACCGAAATGTAAACTCTGGCCTGTTCATTTAAATAAATATATCACAGCTGCTTGACTCTTTATTCAAAAAAAAACTTCTGATTATTTAATGTCTTGTCTTTAAAAAGCATATTAAAATGTTTTGTAGATATTATATTAAGCACTAATATTTTCTTTAGAAAAATCAATCGCGGGACTTTTGAAAATTATTATACAATATTTGACGGAATATTTGAGTTCAGAGATTTATGACCATTTATAAATTAAAACAAGGAAAATAAAATATATATAAAAATAAATAAATAAATATATATATAAAACAAATCAATGGTAATATAATCGAAAAATAAAAATTAAGAAAAAATCTTTTCCCCCTGTTATCTGAAAAAAATTGTGATTACGTCATTCTTTCGACCAATATCCTCATATATTGCAAAAATAATTATTGAAGAAAAGTCAAATTCCAATTTTCCAAATAATTATCCCAAAAAGAAAAAAAATTACAGAATTTTAAATGTGAAATTTTTTTTTATTAATTTATTTTTTAAATCATTTATATTTTATTATTATTTTATACCTAAAACTTAAAACGGAGAATATTGATACTATACTAGAAAATTTATAACAGAAGTCATTAGAATAGATTTGAACTTTTTTCGTCTAAATATTCAGAATTTTTTATGGCAAGATGTCTGAAATGTTGTTGCTTATCTTTAATTAAATATTATATGTTATATTTCATTAATAAAATTACAGTTCTCGTCTCTAAATAATTGAGGAACGATTGAAGTTCCTCTGTAATGAACCTCAGACTCCTCTTGATTGGACCCATTACGGCAACGTAGAAATGTGGAAATTCTAAGGAATAATTTGCAATAATTCCAGTATAGAGGCCTCTATGTTTTTAAAGGAAAATTTTTAAAATTATTAGAATTAGTCTTTTCTTTTAAAATCATATAGACATATATGATAGATATTAGGGAATTTTATAAGCAATCCTATAAAAAGGATATTTTGATTTTAATCGTGGTAGTAATTAATAAAAGAAAATTTTAAAATAAAAATATACAATTTTATATAATATAAAATAATAATGATTATTGCCAAAATGTATTTTATTTAAAATAATAATTGTAAAGTTTAAATTACCTAATTAATATTAGTAATCGTCAAATTGGTAGTCAATATAATTTAAATAAGTCTGAATCGCTTAGGACGGGAAGCGAACAATTCTCCCTTAGATTATAAAATAATAAATATACCGCTGGTCTAACCGATAGGGTTATTTATAGATAATGAAATAATATTTTTATTCAACAATAGAATTGAATTGACGTCATTTTATCCGTATTTTTCAAATTTATTATTATTGTTTGTTTTCTTTGATTGGTTTATGTTATCATAATAATCAATTATTAACATTTACGATAGATCAAGATCAATCATAAAATTTTTTTTTATAATAAATAAAATTTCTTCAAACTTCTTTTAATCCAGTAGCTTTTTTTTTTTTTTATCAACAAATTTTGTTTCTCTGTTTATTCCATCTCGATGACATTTATTCATTTTTTTTTTTTCGTTACATAAATAATCACTCTTTGAAAGTATAATAATTTATTTGATTTTAGAATTTTAATTATTTGCAAAGAATTCATATAAATCATGGATTAATAAATAATAGACATCAAAGATCCTAATGTATATTTTATTGACGTATTTGGTAAATGGCTTTCTATATAATTTATGCAGGTATAAATATGAAGAGAGAAAGAGGGAGAATTGAACTTTATTATTATTAATACTAATATCAAATCAACAAATATATTCTACTCTATTAAAAAAATATTTTCAATTTAACAATGAATTAATATAATAATGTAAAATTAATGAATATTAATAAATAAATTTTTTATTAGATTACTATAGTCTTTCAAAAAATTGATGCCTTCATTTTCTTTCTATTTTGTGATTAAAGTAATTTCGTTAGAAAAGCCACTCATCTTTTAAGAGGAGGCTAGTGGCGAAGCAATTGAGAGGTGGGGGGATTCATAATTTATTGATATATACCCTTTATATTCAAATAATATCCGTCAAAAGACAAATGTTATCTTTTGTTTCATCTTAATAAAAAGATTAACATGAAATTCAAAATCAAATTTCAAAAGTTTTATTATTTATTTATTTTTAAGGTTGTTATTGTAATATTGTATATATTGTTTTTTTTTTTTTTTTAATATCATTTTGTTTATATTTACTATATTTGCATAAATTATTTGTACTGTGTTTTTAAACCCAGTGGTTCTGGCTAAGTTAGTATAAAAAAATAATATGAAATTTACTATTTTTAGATTTTATGTACATCTTATTATCTATTAAAATGAAACAAAAAATTGCGTTTATCCTTTTCTGGGGAGAAACACCTTGTTTAAAAAAAATTATGGAAACTTGTGTTGTAAGCCTAGAAAATTTCTAGATTTGCTTATTTTTTAAGTGATATTTTCTTATAAAGTTTCATTAAAGCCAATGCCCTGGCCCTTCCTCTTTGAGGAGGTAGCGGTGGATTTAATTTAAAATATGCATGCATGGACAGGATCGTCAAAAAATGACAGGATTGTAATAAATCAGACGTAGAAAAAATATGTATTACAATGAGTTGCAAAATTAAGCCCTCATCGAGAAGTTCTTCATAAATGATTATTTTCCAAAAATTGTTTAATTGAAACTTTTTATCTATCCATTTCATTGTTTAAAAACAGGGAATGACAAATAGTACTAGAATGGAATAAAAAATATTTTTTATGAAAATCAGAAGAATTTCCAAAAATAAAGAAGCCTATCCCTAGGACTGAAGAAAAACAGATGTCTTAAAAAAGAGGCAAAACAAGAATTTTAAAAATATCTGTGGAAGGTATCGGAACCGTAGAAAAAATCTCAAGAAACATGTTCTGATTTAATCTCAAACATAAACAAGAATATTAAAGAGATGTTTGAATTATTTTTTTTTTTTTTAAATAAATCAATTTGTTTTAAATTAGCATCAATCATAAAAGAAAAATCCTTTACGTTAGGTTTTGGTCATGTTTAAAATGTACTTTTTTTTTTAAAGGAGAGGATATATATTTGGAAATAAGTGGTCATCGAAATATTCAGGCGCAAGTGTCAAGAGGTCTCGGTGCACCTCCCATCCGCCCTTATACATCCATCCATCTACAACTCGACTCAAGTGGGTTCGGGAAAAGGGGGGCCAAAAAAAAAAATCCTCGTCTGATTTTGACATGTGTAGTCCATCTATTATAAGTCTCATTGTACAAATTCTCTGATTCCGAGAACCCATGCAGTTATCAGTGAAATAATTGCTCTTTTGTCAATAAGGGGGAGGTATTTGTGTCTTTGTGTGTATGTGTCTGTGTTTTTTTTTCTCTCTCTCTCTCTCTGAAGAACAATGGCGGGTTAATTAGCGCACATGTTTGATATCGCGCGCGCGCGCCGTTGTGCAAAGCAATCGGCCATCTTGCGCCTCCCCACTCTCTCTCTCTCTCTCTTTCTCTCTCTCAATCGGCTCACTATCTGTTTTCAATTCAATTCAAAAACGGCAAGTAAAAAAAAAAAAAAAAAATATCGGCCGCCGCTGTTTTGTCTGGTTGGTTTTGTAGCTGCTGCTGATGTGGTAGTGGTACTGGTACTGCCGCCTGGCGCTTTTTTATTTTTTATTTTTTTTATTTTTTTTTTTTTAATTAAAATCAAATGGCGAGGAGCCTTATATCAGGCTTTAAGGGCGTGAAAAAATTGAAAGAAAGAAACATTTTTTCAATTAATGTTATTCAAAATGAAAA
>JAAAKE020153859.1:0-12500 GCA_010014785.2 Anisolabis maritima
CAAAATAAACTCGGTGTCGTCTTTGAGGATCGCCGATTTGTAGAACGGTAGGCAACGTCCAATGCTTTAAAGGAGAAGAAACAGCGATACATGTACATAAATAATTTCAAAAGGGTAGTAAATACATTGGTATCATGATTAACGACAGTAAACAGTTCCAGGATTACCGTCTTTAAAGAAAACCGTCATTGTCCAACACGAAACACTTAATCAAGCGACGATATGGAAGACATTTTTCTCTTACCACTCGTCTTCGTTAACTAAGGCACCACTGCAACGCAATTTTTTTATCTTAAGTTAATGAAAATTTAAAAAATTCATAATGAATTAAAATACATTAAAATCTGAATAATTATTTATAAATGATAAACACTCCAATTGGATTTATTCACTTTCTTTAAGTCTTTTCGGCATATGAGGCCATATAGACTTGAAACGATACACAATATATTTATTACGCTACATTTAATATAGGAATATTTATTTATATCGTTGAGTATCCTTTTGATTTAAATAAATTTTCATCCGACTTACTGGGGTCCTTGGTTTTTAAAGTTATCAATATTGACAATGTCAATATCTCTAACCTCTTTGGGGGTATCAATTGATTCATTTGAAATTTTTTTTCGGCATCTTGGATTTAAACAATTATATAATTTATTATTTAGGAATACAATGATATATCTGACTCACGTGAAATGATCATCTGCGCCTTTGCCTTTCTTAGTGGCCTGGGGTCTAATGACGACACTGTAGCAGCAAGAGATGTCATTTGAATCTGCGCCGGCTTTCTGTATATAATTTGGTATATGAGCTTCTTCAAGAGTGAGCACATATTTTCCAGAGCGATCTTTATGAGTTTTTGTTAAGAGTGGGAACTTGGAACATCTGCAATAAAAAAATCTGGTGTGACGGCCGCATATCACATCAAATTTTTTGCGGGCCCGTACAAATTTTATTCAGGTTTTATTTTTAGAGATTTTTCGTTTACATTAATCATTTATTAAAATTATAAAATAAATTAGATTAAATTAATTAAATTTTCAATTAAATTCCGTTTATTATTAATAAACATAGGGATTAAAAATATTTATATTTTGTTAACATTTGTTAACAACTGGTATTCCTATTTTTTCAATGGAATTATCAAATCCGAAATCGATGACCCCTCACTATTTTGAAGTAGTAAATGATTAATAGATCTTCAAGATTATTCTATTTATTATGTTAACAGTCAATTTAATCAATATTAGAGTAGTTTAAGAGAAAAAGCTAAAAAGAGTTCATCAGAAAACTGGACTCCAAATTATTAGAGGGCGTGGGGGGAGAAAGAGATAAGGATTAATACATTTCAAAGATTACCTATTAACTAATTGATTTATGAATTTTAATCAAAATCGTTAAAGCGAATTTTGAGAAAATCGAAGAAAGAAAAACTTAAAAATACATCAGCAAAGTACTAATAGTCTTTGGCCGATTTTATTGAAAAGCTTCGAGGTGCAACGAAGTACCTAGCTTAAATATAAAATTTCAGCCTCGTGCGTTCTTGAGATATTTTGTTCACCGACACACCATTTTGAGAGTCCCAGTTTTTTAGACTCAGGGGTCTTTCAACGTGTATTTCCGTTGAAATCTCGACATCAACTTTTTTGCCATTGCAATACTTTCTCATTATATATTTCATATATAAATAAGAGAAAGTAAGTAGGTTCTTGTTCTTACTAGTAGCGTATCGGGTTTAGAACCTCTCATATGATCTGGACTTAGACTAAAGTGACCAGGTATTTGAAGTTGAAATGCGGGTCGCCTCAGGATAATGGAAGGAAATGAATAATGCGTTAATGATAATATTATTTTATTAGGTCGTAATAGGTGGTGGCATTAATTAATTAATTGCTTTTGACAACTTAACGAAAGCAATGGCATTTACTTTCATTGATGTTCAATTGTAACATATAAAATTAATAAATATTTCAGAAAGCTTTAAAAAAAAGCTACGAATTAATCCAACCATCTGATAAGTACATGAAATGAAACAATATTTTTCTGCGATTGAATCTTTTTTAATAATTCTTCATTTTTTGAAATAGATTTATAAAATTCTTCACAATAAGAAAAATTAAATTGAACTTGAAATTTTAACTTTAACACTCAGCTGCGTGTTTATACATGTCCAGGGCTTGTTTCTCAATGCGGGACAATCCAGCTTTGGTCACTTTATATTAGTCTATATAGGAAAAATCAAATTTAGGTGAAGACGAAATAAGCGCCGGCAGTCAAATCTCTTTCTTTAGTCCTCTGAAACGCTAGAAGTGGTAGTTACCTCAAAATGGACTTGAGTTAACGGGTTGTAGCAAGACGCCTCAATTTGAACCGATCTACAGTTAGAAGCGTATATCAAAAGTATCGGGAGACCGGTACCTTTGGGATCAGAAAGAACTTCCAAGCGAGACGATTGTTTAGAGGCATCAACATCCTTGCGCAATCGTTACCTTATTTTCTTTCAAGTGGAGCAGCGGTCATATGATGTCCGAGGGGCGACTGTTAGCGAATGGACAGTGAGGCAAAGACTGCGAGAAGGTGGCCTGACACCGCATTGACCTGCCCATGGGTTGAGGCCATTTTGACTTTAATATATTTGAAGAAAAATGTATATCTAGCATTCTTGTTTCCCTATCCGAGGTTCAGCAGGGCTTGGCCTTGCTTATTGACACTGATCTCAGCGGCTGTACCTCTTCTCTCCAGCCAGACCCATCGGCTACAGGAGCTTAGAGTGGCCAATGAAGAAAAATGGGACTTCATAGTGATAAGATCAATGAAAAGGTATGAAAGAAGCAATCAGGGCTAGGAGTACTAATCAGTTATTGAAATTTATTTTTTTTTACTTTACCATTATTTTCCGTTTTATGATACTCAAAAATGTCGAAACTTTATTTAGTATTTTTATGAACTTTTATTATCTACTCCTTGAAAAGCACAACGTAAAGTCTTTAGACACTTAAGTGTATATTTTTTTTTCAATACAAGTGTACAAGGAGGTAGGGCTACTCACGCAGGATCTTCCTTTGATTATTATAAGGACCACATTAATATTAAAAACACCTGGTTAAATTTTTTCTAATTTTTTTTTATTTTTGAGATTTCTTGAAGGCCATAGCATTAAAAATACGATATTTTAAGCTCCAATTTTCTTAATTAATAATGAATAAATCAGAGATACTTTATAGGGGCTGGAGGTTTAAGGTATTTTCGGATGAAAATGCTCCGTGGATCGATGTCTGGCAGTTGACAGGCGTTGCTAAAAACGAGGAACTTCGAAGCTTCCATCCACTCCTCCTCTGAAACAAAACATACTGTGACTGCACAATATAAATATATCAGTCAATTATTGTTGTCTTCCTAAAAATTAATGTTACTATTGCGCTGGCTTCTTACTCTGGTCCCTGTACCTGTTCTAAGGTTTCCAACCCCTGGATCCCCGTTGTAAGTTCTATCTTTTCTATTTGGGATCATAAAAATAAAAAAATATACTTATAAATCCGGCTGAACAAATTTTAGACACCAAAAAATTTGCTATTCTCAATAGTTTTACGGTTCTAAAGGTGGCACTTTCTCTTCTTTGAATTATTTATTTTATATTTTTTTACTTTTTCTTTTGCCTTCATAGGCCTTGCCTTTGAACGCTAAATAATTTTATTACATTGTGATTAATTTTCAAAAATGAGGTGATAGTATGATTTGAAGTTTTTTTAATGATCTCAATACATTCGTTTCAACATGGAATCAAAGATGGCTGCATATCTAAAGGAGCAACCCTTTAACGTCTGATATTTTTTTACTTATAATTTTTTTTTGTTTTGTTTATTAATTGTCCCGCATCAGACCATATTAGGTTTGGAATATAACGTAAACATAAATTGCCAAAAATTCATTAAATTGTTTTACATTTTACAGGAATAACAAAAATATAATTCTACAATAATGGCCAAGAGAAAGGTTAGTAGTTCGCTTCCCGTTCTCAACTACAAAAACTTAAATGATTTTGACTAACAATTCATTTAAATAAATAAGGACAGAGTCTTATTGGCCTCATATTTCGAAAAAGACTAAAAAAAGAAAAATAAATTAGTAGCTTCCCTTCCATTGGTATACGAATTGAGCAGAGGGAATTCAGGGGGGGGGAGGTTTGGCAAGAAAAGTGAGACAGAATACAAAAATATTTATTTCCTCTCTCTCTCTCTCCTCCTCCTCCCCCCTCCCCCCCTCCCAAACAAATGCTTTTCTATTGAATATAAAATAAAATATAGATAATCAATGAGTGATTAATTTTTATTACAACCATAAAATGAATAATATAATAAGTAATAAAATTTGTATGTCGACAATTGAAATAGAAAGACCTTATTCATATCCTTGAGCCACTTTTAGTTATTTTCTTTTTTTCTTATGAATATAAAACGTTTTTGGCGTACCCCACTTTGAAGACCAAAACAGAGGTTAAAAAAACATATTGAACATTGGTATTGATTGCGCTGAGTTCGCTTAGAGAGCATTCTAGAAAACGGATTCAATTTGGAAACAGAATAGACTCCGACTGTCAAACATTTAGGCCTACTCCGTAAGGACCTTATCTAAAGCTGCTGTTAACTTCCTGTGAAAAGACAATATTTATTTTTGCCTAGATTTTGGATTTCATTTTACTTTTTTTTTTATTTTTTGAAGTTGAAGCTTTCACAGTTGTTATCATTAATAAATATTATAGATTACATTTTCGGTGTGCTTATTTGCTTTTCTTCTGGTATAATTATTCATTTGGTTTTATTATTTTTTAAATTTGAGAGAGGGGAATCTTAAATTTATATATTAAAGAAATTTTTTTTAAGCCCTTGGAGCCATATAAACTGCACAATTTTAATATACAATATAGGAATAAGACATTCTTGTCCTGTCCCTTGGTACAGAGGTAAAGGTCTTGCCTCAAGACCTAAAGTTCTGTTTCGCTTCCCGTCCTGAGTGACAAAAATTAATTAATACTTTGTTGGCACCAAGAGTCAGGACTGCCGTTTAAGGAGAATACATCTAATCGATTGGCCAAGCGTGGCTAATCGGGTCCAGACGAAAAAAAAATTATATATGGTCTCACCTTAAATCAAGGGATTCTGAAAACCAAGTTTTCGAGATTTAAAAATTACTGATCAAACATGATTTACGGATAGGGTTAGGTAAATTCAACATCTCTCTCTCTCTCTTTCCGATGGAAAATACATCTAAATTAAAATAAATTTTGTAATATTAATATATTACTTCCCTATTGATATTTATACTAATTTTTATATATATATATATTTTTTTTTTCAGAATCCTCTTCAACCTTTGGTACTTCTGACAGATTTTCTCGAATCTTCGAGCATTTAGATACTCTTACTCTTTTCTTGCTATTTTGGTAAGTACAATTTTTTTTAGAAATCCTCTCTATCCCATATGTCATATACAGGTTGTGGTAACTATCGGGAGTAATTTTTTGAGATGTTACTCGGGAGTTTCCCAATTCCTTTTTTTTCCTCTGAATAACCCCATTAAAAGTGCATTTTAGCAAAATTAGCGCAAACGAAGGTATTGGAAATATTGCTTTTCCTACCTGCGAGATATGTTGGAATAGGTGCATTTGTCCAGGGAAGTAACTTATTGAAAACATAGTACATGCCGAGACTGAGGCCTAGGACGGCCGGCAATACCTTCCTTATTAAAGAGCTCATTAGAGACTGACAACGATATCCCCAAGATATCCTTCGCTCTCTGGCAGAGCTTCTCCTTCCTCAGGCGTCAAGTGACAAGGGACTTTAACTTTAAACAGCACTTGGCCAAATCAATAACAATACTGATCTATAATACTTAATGGAGCAAATCGATTATCGATTCATTCATCAAATTCTGTTTTCCCTATTTTAATCAGACTAAGTGACATTTATAATTTATTTATAGCCATTTGGACTTTATTTATAATTTCAGTTCATTTTCGGACTGAGTGCTCTCGGGTCTTAATTTGATAAGACCAAAGCAGAATCCTTTCTACCACGCATTTTCTCTTTTCCAAAAATCCATCAGATTATATAACTGTTATGTATTTCTTTGGTGCTTCCAGTCAATTGGACAAAAAATTTGGCCATAGAGTATTTAAGGCCTATGTATATGTATAAATAAATAGATTTCGAGACCTATTCATTTGAATCTGATATTAATTATTGTACAAAGCAGACTTGACAAGTCGTCATAGTTTATTTAATTATTTTATGTGAGGATATCATTTTGTTTTACTCATTATGTTATATAAAAAATAAGTAAATATTCCGATATCGATGGCTACTACCGATTGATTTTGTTCAAAGTAGGATTGTTTTTTTATCATTTTTATTTAGACTTTTAATTTTTACTTGATTAAATTATTGGGAAAAAAGTATAAACATTACAATACTTATAATAGGATTTAAATTTAACATTAATGACTCTAGTCAGCAATGGATTAGAGCCTGCACCCACCTGTTAACTCTAAAGGATAATTATGCCACTTGTTTGCGTAGAAAGTACTGAGGAAAACATCTGGCAATGCCGCAACAAACTTTTTTTAAGTCTTTTCGGCATCTGAGGCCATATAGTCTTGAAACGATACACAATATATTTATTAGCGAACTTAAATCCACACAAGTGCTGCTCGCTTCCCACATAATAGCCTTAAACTAACAGAGTTGATATATAGGTATTCGAATCTAACGTAAAAATTAGGATATTGGATAAAAATTTAAAATTTTGGCCATGTTGCCATCGATTTATGTTTTGCACATTTGGACTCCATTTTTGATGCTATATTAAATAGAATCCGAATTGAAAATTTTTATATTCCTAAAAAATTTTAGATAGACAGAACTTTTCAAATTCTTTGAAAATAAAACATGTCCTGGGTCATTCTAGGAATTACAAAAAATATATATATATATATATATATATATAAAATTTCCAACCTCTATCAAGTGAGAAGAAAGGAAAGCATTAGAAGAGATGGGATGAGAAAATTTTAATTTTATTATTATTTACCATTAGCAGCTTCTGGTTACTACTGGAATAGCATTCACGAGTTACCTGAGCTAATACTGCCATTTCTTTTGCTCACTCAAGTTACTAATATGCTGAAACAAAAAGGAAATAAATAAATAGGTCATATTTAATAATGGCATAGCAAGAATGTTCGAATAGGTCCATGCCTAGCGCTCTTTTAAAGAACGCCTTATGGTCAAGAAATAAAATTAGTTAAAAATAGGATACATAATAAGATTCCATTAATAAAATGTAAAATGAATTTTGATATTTTTAAACTATAAATTGAAATTGTAAAAACTGATAGTATAAAAAAGAGAATCTTAACTTGAATTGAATTTATATATTAATATAATTGAGTAAGTTACACAAACTATAAAAATAAATTTAAAAAATTCTATGGTCAAAATCCACGATATAAAAATACATATAAACGCAAGGATGCAATGCGCCACTTGTAATCATCCCATGCGCCACGGTTTGGCCACCTGTGATTTAAGCAGTAGCTATTCTTCGAATATGTGAGGCTATATAGTTGCGTAGTTGCCACTTGGGGGGATAAATATTTTCTCGGATTGTCGTCTAATACAATTTTTTTCTTCTTGAAAAATTCACCATAAGGCGTTCTTTAAAAGAGCGCTAGGCATGGACCAATCCAAACATTCTTTTAGCTATGCCATTATTAAATATGACCTATTTATTTATTTCCTTTTTGTTCCAGCATATTAAAAAAAATTCACTAATTTTAACACTTAAAACTAAATACAAAAAATTAAGCACTAGCTGCGCAGTCCGCCTTCGGCCCCAGCTCAACAGGAAATTATTGGAAAGGTTCAAATAAATAGCCCTGTGCGTCTGAGTGTTTATTATTGGACCTCTCGAGGTGGTGCGAGCCGACCGGATTGAGGAAGGAAGTTTTCGGGGCTTTAGCAAAGCAAATATTCGGGTGGTTTTTTGAGGATTTTTATTTAACAAAAAATATATTTTTACAAAGAAATAAAATAGATAAGAAAGGAAAGAGATAAAGGTTTAGAAAAGGATAGAGAGGTGTAATTTAGGAAATTAATCAGCTCGGACCTCGAAATCAAAAATCAAACTGATAGTGTAACGGTCTCTGAATGTATCAGCCCCTCAACTCAATTTCTAGGAGTTGATATACTCCCTTGAGGAGGGGTCGGGGCAGGGAAGAGGTGTACACGAGCCTCTCAGTGTAGCTAATTCATCACCATTTCTTTTTGCAAACCTCTGGAAAATTTCTGTCGCCGCTCTAGATGCTTACTCGATGCATACCTGCCTCGTTCCTGGGTCTTTGTCATAATTTTTTTTTTTTTTTTTTAGCCTTTCGGCATCTGAGGCCATTTAGATTCCGTCCTTATTTATTTCTATTAATTGGTAGCCATTATAATAGAAATAAATTTTTGTCGCTCAGGACGGGAAGCGAACCACTGACCTTTGGTCTTTGTCATAATAATAACCCTTGAAAAGGGTCAGCCGGGTCTCACGGCCATCTGGAATTTAACTAAGCATTGGAATAGACCTCATTTTTTTTCCGAAGCACAACTTTATTAATACAGAGATTATTTATTAAAATAAAAAGATAGTTGAATAAAACATGGCTTTAAGGATTTATTCAAAGAATATTTTTGAATCTTAGAATTTATTTATTAATGTTTTTTTTCATTAGTTTATATATAGATACAAAAATTCCAAAATTTATTAAATAGATTTGAAAAACATAAAAAAATTTTTTGGACTTATTTTAGTGCTTTCTAACACTAATTGCGGCTCGTTGTTATGGCATGCTTGTATTTGTTTGAAGCGAGGAATTCTTCCTTATATGCAGAGGCAATAATAACGTAGTTGGCCATTGACACAGTAGCTGTCTTGATAATAGCTGTTAATGCGGCTCACCTAAACAAAAAAGAAACATTTTTTAAGGCTTTTCGGCCATATTTATTTATTGGTAGCCAATATAATTTAAAATAATTTTTTATCGCTCAGGTCGGGAAGCAAAACGCTGAGCATAGTGAAGTGAGACCTTTACTTCTGCTCTACTAAGTGTTTGAAAAAAAAAAAAAAGAAAATCAGCTGATTTATTTCACCTTTCAATATTGCTCAACTTCTAATAAATTTCAAAAATAATAACTATAATGAACTACTATATTGGAGCCACTTCATAAAAGATATAAAGTGGGAAAGAGGCGAAACGTGTATTTCCATTGAAATCGATTTTCTTTTGCGATCGCTATACTATACGTATATTTTATATATAAGTAAGAGAAAGTAAGAATGAATTACCTCACCGACGATTTGGAATTTTCCAGAGGAGATTATTTTCCTCACTGTGGCTTCAAATTTGGCTTCCCCTGGTTTAACCTCAAAGATAATGTTGTAATCATTAAAAAGGAAATGTGAAGGCAATCTTTTTTTTCGAACTTTGATGATCCTAAAAATTAAAAGAATTATTTTGTTGTTTAATATACTCAGACAGTCCGATGAAAATTTATTTAAATCAAATTGGATGCCAATTGATTTAAATAAATATGCCTGGATCATTTGTATCTTGTTTATTATATATCGTTTAAAAGTCTATATGACCTCAGATGCCGAAAATACTTAAAAAAAAAAAAAATAATGAAAGCAGGATCACCTGGCTAAACTCAACCTGGCGCAATGCCTGGAGGCAGAACCAGCTGCATCAAGAATGCCTTGGACGTGGATGAGAGCAAAAAGCGCAATCTGCCTGGCTAATGCATCATTCAATGGGACGGCCGTACTCGCCTCACATGCACACCACAGCCCGGGAATCCCTGCATCAGCACAGGATCTTTCCAAGGGGACTGGCGTGAACAGAGAGTGGCATGTGGCACAAGCCCGGGTCCGGTTCAGCTCATCAGCTGGTCTGTCGGAAGGTTAAACATTATTCGCAAAAGAGAGGAGGAAATAGAAATGGTCACCTTGGAGACACCTTCCGACTCGGAAGCAGATCCCGGAGAGTTTCGTGCAAATCAAAAGGGGACGTCAATCGATTTGCGTTTTCGCATAAGGCGGCCCATTTTTCTGGATGTTTATACTTAAACCAGGGCGGGATCCACACGTAAAAAAAAGGCAGTCGATCCTCAATCCAACCGACGTGGGTCTCTCTAAATTCGCCGAATCGCATACCATGGTCACTGGAAATAAAATATAATAAAAATACGCTTCTAAATACAACCGCTTTAAAACAAAACTTTCTGAATACAAAATATTTTGATTAAATTATTTTATAAAAAATTTTTATAACAACCAATAAATATAAATAGCAGGTAGAGCTCTGTTTTTCTTTTCTCATATTAAGTTCATGATCTAAGGGGCATTGTTTCGTTTCTCTTCCTGAGCGATATTTAAATAATTGAAATAATTATCGACATTCTATATGTTCTCAAATTCCGAAAAAGGTTTGGAATGATAAAAATTTTGAAATTTATTAACAAATTTTTTTTACATTTAGATCTCTTGGCTACACTTATAACAATTATTTATACTCGCCCAAAATGTGTATTTGTGTTTTAATCTAAGTAGCCTAAAAGCCGAGTAATGAAGAAATTAATTTAATACCTTAAAAAAAATACAATTGTGTTTTCAAGAATGCCATTATCACGTAGATCCTCAAGGAATTGTAGAGTTCGGCCATCCATTGTTGCTGGAGTGTTAATATTATTGTGACTGAAGTTAGAGAGCCAGACCAAAGAGAAAACGAGCATTTCGCGGAGTTCTTTTAAGAGTTCTGTAGTGTAGTTGAGGATGTGGTCAATGGTCGAACTAGGGCCCAGGCAAATGGACAAGCTGTGTCGCACCCGTTTCTTCAGTTCCGCTTCTGCTACCTGCCAATTTTTTTATTCTTAAGTTTCAATCAAATTTTTGAAAATTAACTGAACTCTTGTGGCTTGAATGAATAAATAAATAAATTTATTCGAATTTTATTCTCACTTATTATATATTCATAAACATAGTGAGGATTTGAATCAGATACTAGTTTATCTATGAGACCACTCCTCTTGGTTTTTTAATTTGATAAATTGAATTTTAGTATTTACTTTGAGTACTTGAATTTACGCTATTCTGCAGTGTACCTTCTAATCAATCAAAGATTTTAATTATGTTATTATATTGTTGTGTTTTTATAAACTAAAGAAAAAAATATTATTTAAGTATTAAACATGTAGACGAAATAAACAAAAAAAAATGCAAAAAGTTGGGACGTGGTCGACCGAAGGCTTACGTCTCAGATAATATTCATTAGTTGCGTATTTTCATTGAAATTTCGATTTTCACTATTGTCATTTGTTGAAAATTCTATAATTACCCAGATTCTATTTTTTTTTTTTTGTTTGTTTTTGGATTTGGATTCAATAGCCTAAAGACAAACGCGAGCAAAAACTGAAAGATCTTTAAAGTTGAGAGTTTTTTATGAAGGATGGCAAGGCAACCAAAAGAAAAACGAGATATTGCTTTAATACCTAGAAATATCTCCCCTTTCTTCAGCTCAACAATCGTCCGATCGGCATGGGAGAGTAAGAATTACTAGAGAGTAGGAGATCAATCACATTCATCTCATTCGGAGAAACTGAGACAATTATAGATTTCTGCTGAAGACGGTAGAAAAGTCGACATTTTAGGTTATTAAAGCAACATTTTGTTTTTCATTTAGCTGCTTTGAACAGCTTCTCGTATCAAATATTCCACCAACTTTTAATTTTCTAAATTATTTTTTAGTTGATCGATCATAAGTTAGGTTCTCTAGGAAATTTTATGAATATATATATATATATTATATAAAATTAAAAATAAAATTTTAAGTTCGCCCATCTATTGGTGTTTTAATTGTTTGTTTAAGTTAATTTATATTTATTGGTTGATAAAATACTTGTATAAATAGTGTCTCAATAGTGAACTAACCAGCATATAAGGCCTTAGGTAGTAATTTGTAGGTTTACTAAAGAAACCAGCTCTATAGTAATTAAAAGTGCCTATAGGGGGCTCGTCCTCGAAGTAAACTGTAGTATATCCCTGACTTGCAAAGTCTTTCCAAATAATAGGGCAGAAATCCAAGTTCGTCTCTCTGGAGTACCAACAGGTCTTTTCAAATTGCGTTAGTGATTGGCCTGTCAAAATGGCTACCAGATTTGGGAAGGTGTTATCTCCCACCTGTAACACGTAATCGTAATCGTAGGATTTTCGTTCACACGATATCTTAGAAATATTTCAAAAAGAAAATTTTTTTTTTATTAATATTAGAAAATAAATATTCTTTTATTAAGTGATTTGAAGATAAAAGAAATAAAACTTTGTGGTTCTCTTGACCTTGTTGTATCCCTTGAACTCGAGCCAGCCACTATTTTTGAGGTGCTTCACGGTACGAGGCATAGTGC
>JAAAKE020153870.1:0-12500 GCA_010014785.2 Anisolabis maritima
ATGAACAAAATAATAATATAGATAAACGCGAATATTAAATGTAGAGTAAAAAAAATCACAAAAGGAGGAAGAGATTGGGGGGCAGCGAGCTGTAAGAGGCATCCGAGCAAGATATTACTTCCGTAATAAAATCCTATTCCGGGGATGGATACCAAAAAAAAAAAAAAAAAATACCAAAATGATGACGGTAATAATATTCAAGACGAAATAAAGAAAAAAATACATTATTAGATTTGGAAAGTCATATTAAAAAAGCAAAATAAAATTTCTTCTCCCTTAAAGAAAATATAATTTTATTATACCCCTGTCTTGTTATTGCGGCGAGATTAATTTTAATTTATTTTTCCCTTTTTTTTCTTCTTCCCTTTTAGGTATAATATTCATATTTTTTTTATAATTTAAATTTTTCTTTAATTAAGATAAGATAATATTTTTTATTTCTTTAACTTTAATGTTTATTAATGACTAATACATAGCGCGTCAATTTGTTAGAACCATTTCTCAACCAATTGTGTCGCGTTAAATTTTACATTCACCGTAAATTGACATGATGCCTTTTTAATTTTTATATTTTTATTTTACTCTTGACTCCGAGGTCATAACGATTATAAAAATACTACACACAATTATACTATCTAAAAAAGTAGAGTTGTTACATTATTGGTGGTACGGTTATATTCTTGGCGGCTGAGATGTATTTTTGCTGTTGGACTTTTGTTCATAACTACCTCCCCTCTCCCCGCCTATAAATGCCATAGTTTCCTCTTGGAACAGGGTGACTGAAAAATTGTTGCAGTTTTTATTTTCTATTCATTAAAGCCGTCAATATTTAGATAGAAACTCAATCATCGGATCCTCAATTATCCAAAATCCAGATTTTTTTAAGTCATTAAACTTTTTTTTTTTTAATTTTTCTTGATTTTCCAATTTTTTTTTTTAAATTGTTTGATTATCTTGATCCCAATTAGTTCAGATAATTGAGCTTTTACCGTATTTTTATTTTTATTTATTTAATCCATAATTTATTTTTACTTTGATTTTTTTTTTTTTATTTATTTTTTTCAAATATGTTATTTTATTTAACTTGATTAAATTTTATTCCAGAAAGGGAAAATACATTTCTTCAACTATAATATATACTTATACTGTCATTATAATCATGACAGATTAGCAATCCCTTCGACTGAAATTTAACGAAAAAAATTGATATACAATAAATTTTTAATAAATTCCATCCTTATTTTTTTTTTTTATCATTAATTAACATTCAATTCATTTTTATATTCCCTCTCTCCATTTTTTTTCTTTTTTTCTCCATTTTATTCCCAAATAAATCCATCGGTATTATTCAAATTAAGTCTCAATAAAAAGAGCTTAATATCAGCATTTCTTATCTTGAAAGAGGTTTTTAAAGCCGTAGATGGGCAGAATTTTGTTAGCAAGAGCTTCTCTCTCTCTCTCTCTCTCTCTTTCTCTCACTTCTCTTCATTTGGCTTAAAGGAGCCAAGTTGAGATGTAAGAAGAAGGCGGTCTAGAAGGGAGAGGGGGGAGGGGGGCGCTCATTTGAATTCAATATCGTCTGCAAGTCACAATATAAAAGTTGGCTTCCTTAAAGAAAATAAAAAAAATAGTTTCCGACTGCTTATTAAATCCAAAAAAGTTCAGAAGTCATTTTAAAGGTTTCTAGAAAATTTATTATTACCAACAATGAAGACTTGTTTAAAGAATAACTTTCGCCATTATAATAAAATATATAATCGACAACAAAATAATTAGGAATTCAGAGTGACCGAAACTTATGGAAAAAATTGTCCTTTTGAGAAATAATCCTCAGCTGTAAAAAGAAAGAAATAATCATAACTTAGAATGAAATAAAATGAGCGAAAGTTCTTTGCGCGGGCTTTCCAAATCAATTCAACCACATCTCAGATCAATTATGTTATTGAAACTCATATCATTTATTCCAGCAGTCCCCGGAATGTCGTCCGTGTACCGGTACCGTGACAAGAGAATAAAATAATGAGAAAAATAAACTATGTATAAAATTTTTTTTTTTTTTTTTTTTTTTTTTCAAAAAATTTATGTAGAAATAGTCAAGATGAAAGAGCGTAGCAGCTAGTTTTATTTCTTTTATTATTTTAAAAAAATTTTAGCTACCGGTTCTTGATGGCAAAAATGTTGGAAACCACTGATTTATTCAATTTGAGTGAATAGGGTTCTAAATGTGAAATTAAATATGAATATAATATGAATTGTTAAATTGCCATATTAAATGTAATTTATTGAATGATGTTTGTATTGTTATTGAATAAATATCCCACTCTCCATGTACATACAAATTAAATATATAAAATTAATTGTTAATTATTATATTAACAGTTATTCATTTTTAATTTTTTTTTTTTTTGACTCTTAATAAGAAAAAAATTATGTGTGCCTTTCTCGCGTGTATGTACAGATAACGTGAATTGGTTAAGAGAGCGCTTGGGAACTTTCATGCAATATAATTACTGTGAAGCTAACGACACTCGTTCTACTATCAATTGAGATGCTTTTCCAAACAAATATAAGATCTGTATTTTCTCTTGGCGTTTTCGCCGATATAATCCGATATTTTGTTGAAATTTGATAATTTTTTAACACAATATAACTTCGTCAGGACAATTCTTTTATATATTAAATCTTTGGATTAGGGTTAGGACAACACCGAACGTCATAACTAAAATGAGTCAGAAGATATACTGCGTGAAAGTTTTTAAAATAAATTCTGGAAAATGAAGAATGTAGAATTTATTTCTTTTGACATATACATTTATATATAAACCAATGTTATTGTTTAGGTCCGGGTGTCCAAACCCGAATGGTCCAACATCATCGGAGCTATAAAATATGGAGTAACAAAACCAGATACCATCAATTATTAAATAAAATTTAACAATTTTTTTATGAATTTGAGTCATTATGATAATAAATTATAAAACGTTCAATAGATTAATTTTAAAATCGTTAAATGCTACTGGATTGTAAATTTTTCATTCAGAGAGATTAAAATTCATCTATTTATTTTATAACATATTTTTCTGAAGAACTTTTAATAAAATAGTTGAATGTTTATAATTATTATTACTCAACTATAGCTCTGACAATAGTCCAAACCCGGACTGAAACGTTAGCAGTGGTTTATATGTAAATATATATGTCAAAATGAAACAAAATAGGCTTCACTTTTCGCCTTTGCACAATCTACACAGACATACAACTAACGCAATAGATTCCTCGCATTAAATAAACTGAATTTTATCAAAATTATTATTTGCTGAAAATTTCATCCTATTCGGTACAGTGATTAAATAAATTTTTCCAAAGGTGATGTAATCGATTTCTTGCACGCCAAAGAGTAAATACACCAAATTTAATCAAAATTGTTAGAGTTCTTTTTGCAAAAAATTTACATACATAGATATATACAAGATTAGCTCGTTTAATAATAGATTTATGCTTAAAATTCATAAATAAAAATAAAAATTTGGTATTTTAAATTCCAATTAATTTTTTTTTTAATAAAACAAGTATTATTAAATTAAATTTTTAACTCCATGTCGCGTGCTAGGAAAATCATCTCTAGTTGGACAGCCCTGGTCTAAATGATGATCTGTGTATTTTTCGAATCCGGTTTTTAATTTAAGCAAATTATTTTCATACTCTTCTTCGCTATCATCATCGTTCTGTCGACTCATGCAAAAAAGATCATCTTTCAAGGATTTACATATTCATATATTTATTTATTTATTTTTTTTTTTTCAGCACCGCCCACTTGTGAGGTCGGACAACTCACATGTGAACAATATGTGTGGAATAAAACATATTGCATTCCTCCCCACCATAAATGCGATATGCAAGTGGACTGCGTCGATGGCAGTGACGAAGCAGAGTGCAGTGAGTAAACCTTTTTTTGTCTTCTTAAATATTAATCTAAGCATTAAAAAAAATAAAATAAACAAATTACGAAATACGGACAGACATATACATAATGCTACATCATTCTTTCAAAGTGAAAGGACTTCTATTTTAAGTTCGAGGAAATTTCACTCCTCTTTCTATATTTAGAAATAAAATTGTATTTTCTTGAATTTATAGATGATTCGTTGTAGTTTTGTAGGATTTTTTTTCGCTTGATTTATATATATATAGTCTAATTCAAGATTTTGATTGTTCTTGACATTTTGAACCTCCCCGAGTCCGAAAATACTATTTTTCGAATTTTCCTTCGTTAACACGAACCCTCGAGCATGTAGATCAACCAAATTTTACATACGTGCTTTACACCAAAATCGAACTTTTGGGCTATTTTCGGCAAGCGGATGGTACTCGAAACTGTTTCCTAAAAATCGTAATACTTCTCTATATATGTGTATACGAGAAAGTCGATTTTTAATATTATTTGGGAATATTATACGTTGAGGAAAAAGTGCATAGCATTAAAATAACATTCTAAAACTTTTATCGGAATAAAATTACCAAATTTATTCCAGATTGCTTAATAAATTAAATTAATCTTTCTTTCTTTTTTTATTGCTTTTTGATTCATTTGTTGCTTTACTTTCCGTAATAAAATTTCAATCGAATATCCATAAAATAAATAGTGGCTGAGAGTAGCAGACAACTTTTTGGCAAGAAATGCTACTATTTTTATAACCACTACATTAAAAAAATAAATAAATAAATAAATGTAACATTTCCATTATGTGATATTTTTTAAGAGTTCATAAAAAAATTATTCGCTTTCTTGGCCCAGGCGACTTTATTGCCGCTCTTTTCCGGAATCTTAGATTCAAAAAGAACGTTTAATAAACGTATAAATCCCTCTTCCTTTTTTTTTTTTTTTTTTTTGTTGGCCAGAATTGTTTATTTAAAAAAAAATCCGGAGGCGGATTTCACTTTGCCTCGGAAAAAATATCATGCGTGGAAACTAATTAAAAAGTCGAACTTTTCGCTGCCATGCATATCTAATCTCAGAGAGTCGTTGGGGTGGGGGTAACTTTTTACCTCCGGCCTTCTGTCTCGTATGGATTTCTTTAAGCATACTCAATTCCTCTTTCAAAAAAAAAAAAAAAAAATTAATAAAGGATTTACGAAAGCCATTGAAAGAAAGAGGGAGGAAAAGTTAAAAATTGCCTGCCCTAATAATAATATCGATCTCCCCCAATTTTTTTTCTTTTTTTTTTTTAATAAGGGATCTTTGAATTGTGAAAGGAAGTTGAAATGCTAATTTTTCAAATATCCTTTTTTTCGTGAATTAATAATCAATCAAATTGAGTAAGTAGCAGACAGTTTTGTTTGTGCCCAGGGGGCAGGCAAAATGACGCTCAAGGACATCAAAGCATGCTTTTTTTTTTTTTAATAAAAAATTCTTCCAATATAAGCCTAGGCCCGATTTGGGAATTTAGAAGATAATATCCTCCATCCTTTTATGTTGGCGATGTCGATAAAGCGATATCCATACATAACAGACATTAATTCTAAAAATAAAATATAATTTATAATATTTTGGTAACAACATAATTAACAAATTATTTTACCCATGAAAAAAGACAAGTGATTGAATAAAGATTATAATAGAAAAATAAAAGGGGCGTGATAAATGAATAAAATTATGAACCAGGTACCTAAAAAGCCCGACGGGAAAATTCTGGTGTGACAGCACATCACACCAGTTTTTTTAATCAAATCTCCACCTGTTTTTCTATTCTTCCTTAAGTCTTCTTCAGAGATAGTAAATAGGGGAGTAGGCGAATTAAAATAAATAATTTCGATTATACCAACACAATTTAAGAAATTTAAGCAATTTTGTTTCACTCTGGAAGCCTTAATAGAATTTGGGTTTAAGAAACTTAATTAAGATAATACACTTACTAAAAAAAATCGAAAATAGTAAAATTTCAAAGAGACAACGAAAATTATACTCTTTAATGTAACTTCAGTTAGCAAATGGAGTGGTTTGGGGGGGGGGGGCAGTCCGCTCATTACTCAGAACGGGATAAACCATAAAAACCCTACTGCTGCTTCCTCCCATTGTCCTTCGCTGATGCACAACACTGGTACTGCTTGTCCGTCAAGTCCATTATTGAAGATATAGACTTCTAAGAATCAGGTTATATAATATATATATTCTCTCCCTTTATAGCTAAAAAAAGAAACTAATGGCGGATTTCTTCACTCGTTATTTAAAGATTAATTACCCATTAAAACCCCTCATTAAAATAATTTCTTAAAATTAAATTAAAAAATGTTTTTTTTTTTTTTCTAATTTAATTCAACTTGACTCGAAAGTTAATTAGAATAATTATTTCGTCTTCTATCTTTTCAACGTTTATTATAATTTATTTATTCTACCAAGAAGCTAAGAAGAGTTTATTTTAAGGTATATTTAATTCATCCCCTCACAGATCCGGAAACTTTTTTCTGGAGAACAAATATGAAAGGATAATATATTAAAAAAAAAAAATCGGAGTTAATTTATATCTTAATGGGAAAAAGTTTGTTGGAAAAAAAAAGAATATTTGAAAAGTGAATAAATTGGTATATTTTTAAGGATTCTTTTCTTTTGGGACGGTAATTTCCATTCTCTCTCTCTCTCTCGTTGCGTTCTGCGAATCAATTTATTTATAAAGTGTAACTTATGTTCGTTAATTAAGTGGTTAAATTTCATTTAACTCCCCGGTTTGCAATTACCTTCATTTGGACGACATATTTTAACGCCCCGGTGTTAACGCCCTTTTGGGCTTGTCACGTGTTGGTTAAAAGCGTGTCTGGCAAATCCCCTTGAGCCCAAACTCTCAACCCACCTAAAATCCTTCTGTTCCAATGGATTATCGCCAGATCAGATTGGCCGGAAACGATCCAAATCCCCTCACGATTTATTTTCACATCGGATATTCGTACAAAATAAAAATTATTGTTTTTACCTCTTAATTTGATTATTTTTAATCTAACATCAAAAAAAAAAAGTCAAATGAAATTCGAGATTTTAATCGGAAATCTCCTTCTCATCATTTCAAGATTTTATCTTGTTATTTTTTACCAAGGATAAAATTAATTGGATCGTCAATATAACAATCATAACTATTTTGGCTTTTTAATATTTTTATTGTTATGAATTTATATAATACCGATACTTTTTCGGAAGCTTCGTAATCTCAATTAATTTACCAGAGATAAAAGGGAGTTTTGTGATGCGAATGACCTTTGGCACTTGAAGCGAGACTTTTACCTCTGTTCCAAGATGTCTGTTGCCATTGCTAATTTTATTCCTAGTAATAAAATTTTTTCTTTTAACCCTCTAAAAAATATATATAAATTTTATCTCCAACTGGTAATATTAATATTAATTTTCTTTTTCGACTAATAGAGTTTTGGATAGGTTGATTCCCTCGAGTTTCTCTCAAGAGTCCTCCAATGGAATTAATTTATGATCAAGTGGTGGTAGTATATGGGCGGAGAAGAGTGTGGGGATGTAATTTTACGTTTACATCCATCGAATGATGGAGAGCTGACATAAAGAATTGGATTGAGATCGTTAAGGACTCTAGAGAGCAGCCAATTGGATTTCCCCTCGCCACTCCAAATATATTATATTAGCGAAGGATTAATTTACCTCCAAATATATATATTTTAGTAATAAAAAAAAACGAGGCATTGTTTGTTATTATGAATTGAAATTTGAGAGATTTTGAAGTGGAAAATTATTATATAGTTCAAAGGGTCACCATCAGATCTTTTCATCATTTTTTGTCCATTTCCAATAATCACGCCTATCTCCGTTTTACAAGATATTTTATTTACACGATATCTCTTTTACACAGTTTTCAAAAATAAAAACTTAAGGTGCATATATATAATTTTTTAATAATTTATATATATAATAGTGGAGTGTCATGTTTTGTACGAAATTAAATTTTACACCCTTATAGAGAACATTACAGATAATCCGGTCCTCAAATAACCATTTGGAGTAATTGAATTTTTTTATATTTATATATTTCTTAATTAAATCAATATTTTTATTAACAATAATAATTAAATTCAAACAATATCTATATAATCTGGAAATATTTGCCATGACAGGCTACTGATTGGCTATTGAGAGTCGCATCATAATGACGTTGCCCTTATAGGCTGCGATCAGAGATTGACATTTCTAAAAGCGAGGTTAGGTTAACTAATAAAAAAAAGTGAAAGTATACGGAGATATACTGGGTATTTATAAATATAAATTAATTTATTTTACTAAACGATATGCCCATTATTAATAAATTATTATTTAAAAATTTCCCCAAAGAGTATAGTTGATATTGATTAGGGGGTTCTAAGCACTGTAACTGATCAAGCTAGGATAGAGGACACCAGATTGGAAATGATTCTTTTTTAACATAGCTGATGTAAGAGAAAGCTGCGGTATGTATAAGAGGAGACGCAGGGTTCGCCGAAGGCGGGCCCGAGCCAGATAGGTGTGTCGGATAAACTAAATATAAAAGAAACTATCAATTCTAGATTAGGAATAAATATAAAAGGGGAGTCCAGAGGATTGAAGGCGGGCGGCGCAGCTAATAATAATAATTATGGGGTCAATAATCTTACTCTCCTAGGGATATTAAATAAAATAAATAAAATTGACTGTAAAAAAAATTTTCTTTAGTGGATCTAAGAGTGTTCCATCCATCATCCTTTTATCTCGTTGATATTCATATTCTTCGGCAGCCGGTTCTGAAGATGGCTAGACTGAAGCCGAAACATTAGGCTGGTAGGCGTAATGAATACAATAAAATTGACTGCAAATTTTTGTCTTTTATTATATATATAGTCCTATCATATCATAAAATTCAAATTTGAAAAATCTTTAGATTTTGATGGATTCAGGTCTCACTAAGAGAGAGAGAGAGAGTAGGAGTTTCCCTCTTAATTTTTTAACCGGTTATTTCATTTCAAAGTAATAAATGCTCATCTTGAATACCATGTAGAGCAAAATACAAATTTGAATATTTCGAAATTTTTAATGTGTATTGGAAAGGAAAAAAAGAAGCATCATTGCTAAAGAATCCATTTTCTCTTTGAGTTTCTGATGACGAAAATTCCGGGTGTGCGTTCACGTTCAAATACGATGACACCTGTGTGTGCGACTTGTGACATTCCCTTTTTGCTCTCGGCCTTTAGAAAAGTATTTTTTTTATTTGGTCAGAGTGTAGGTGGATGGTAAGGGTTGGGGATAATATAACTCAGAGAGAGAGGGTTGTACTAAAGGAGGAAGGATGAACGCTATTAAAGTCGCACCTGCGAGATCCTCCCCTAAGGGCTGATTGACGGCTAGAGGTTTACCTCGACACGATGAATAAACTTCGGACAGTGAAATATGGGAAAGCAAAAGAGAAAAACTTTTAAATAAAAATATCAGTGAAGATTTTTATTTAAGAAATATTTATTTATTTATAGTACATCGCACAGCCAAGACTAATAACTTTAGTTTTCTTTAAATCTAACTGAATTTTTTTTTTTAAAGAAAAATGACCTTTCTTTCGATATTATTTATTAAATGACGTTTCCTACACTCTTGAATAATTTTCATATTAACTTATTTATTATAAATTACATAAAAGCGCCTGTCAGATAGGCAACCAGAGATGTAAGCGAAGAAGAAAGGAAAGCTAGTTAACTAATTCCGCCAATCTTATCTCTGCCAAGATGACCTATTGAGGAATACCGATTGGTAGCCTAAACTCAATTTAAAATTTCTACTGAGTTCGTGATGGTAGTCCAAAATCGGTTGTTGTTCCGGAAAACATTGATGCTGATACTGAAAGATCGTCATGTGATTTATCGTGAAATTGATCCTTGGGCATTAATGGGACCAGCATACATTAAATATTTCATAAACATTTGGCCGTCGAAGAGATTTGATCTCAAATCCCGAAATATAAAAGGCAACCCTCTTATAGAAATCACAATATACGGCTGTTCAACCTTCTTGTTCTTTTGGGGTCCCGCTCTAGCGGGCCAGACAAAAATATAAATTGCCGCCCCTTAAGAATATATATATATAATTTTTAAATAAAGGATTCAATAAAACATAAACATAACACATAAATATTTTTCTCACACTTACAGCCAAAATGGCGCCCCGGACAAATGTCCGGGTTTCCCTCCCCCTAGAGCGGGCGCTGGTTACCCTTCCAAGGGTCAGCAGCGGTTGGCCTTACTTGTAAACGTAGATCAAGGTGGCTCTTCCTCTTGGCCTAGACCTTCCTTTATAAAATCAATAGTGGGAGTTAAAATAAATACAAAGCAATTGTTTTATTATTGGATTTCAATAATCTGTGCGGTCAATTAAGCTAATTAACTAATTACCATAACGGAAACGGCAAATTCAATCAAAGGATTTGAATCAAATCAATTTTTACATATTAAATTAAAATATTTTTAAATTGTTAATTATAGTTGGCCGAAATATAATTGAATTTCATAATATGAATGAGAATTAGAAGTTTTCAAAAATTTTTCATTTTTACTCTAATTCCAATCTCTAAGAATCTAGTGCGCGTGCATGAAACTTATGAGGAAAAAATTCAACATGCGTTATCGAATCTTTCCTTCCCACTGGGATTCTTTCTTTATATATTAATGCCAAATAAATATTATTTAAAAAAATGAAATTAATCTTCCATCATTACACCGCTGATTATTTATTTATTTTTAAATCAGGATAAATCAAGATTATATTATAGATTAGGATTTTTTATTTAAATACCAATTACTTAGAAGTAGTGGAACAGATACTCTTCTCAAAATGCTCTTTTTAAAGCTAACTCTACATGGAATTTCGCCTATTCTTTCTTCTAGTTAACCTTCTGGCCCTGATAGTTTATTTAATATAACTTCAGTATTGGGCTCTCCGTGGAAGGGCAGACAGACTAGTGCAACGTTGCTATTTTTGTCACTGACGAACACTGTTTACAGCAGCAGCCGTTGTGTTTTTTTGAAAATCTGGAATGCGGTTGTTTCTATAGTAATGGTGTGCTCTGAGTGGCCAGCGGACTGCCATTTCACTACTCTCCTTCACTCCTTGAATCCTAAAGTTTCATAAAATTAAGTTTAATCTCTTATGTTGATCCCAAATATAACATTTTTATTTTTCTGCTGTTGGTCAAAATCATACAGCCTATTATATTTATTATAAAAATATACTTATAGTAATTCAGATCAAAATATAATAAAAGGAAAAAAATTAATGATTTAGAATATTATTTTTGTATTTATGCCAACACTGATATTTAAATGTTTTATTTTCTTATCTCGACTTGTTTTAGCTTATCGTAAATGCGAAGCAGACGACATTCGATGCGCACCTCCGAGCGCCGGCAATAATGGACTTTGCGTTCCGAAAGAAAAACGTTGTGACGGTTACCGGGATTGTCGTACCGGTGAAGACGAAGTGAATTGCGGTCCGGATGCCGGCATCTCATGCGAACTTGATCAATTTCGGTGTGCCGATAAACAAAAATGTATCGAAGCCGTTAAAAAGTGTAACCATAAAAACGATTGTGGAGACAACAGCGATGAGGAGGGATGCAGTGAGTTCTTATTCATATCACTCTTCAAATTTCTTATTTACCAATGTTTACGTTTTTTCCTTAGATTTCCCACCTTGTCACAATGGGCAATTCCGATGTGGCGATGCTTTTTGTATTCCTGCACATTACCGATGCGACGGCCACCTAGATTGCGCTGATAGCTCAGATGAACAAAATTGTACAACAATCGCTTGTTTAGAGAACAAATTTCTCTGTCCTAAAGGCGGACTTAACGGGTCACCCAAATGTATTGACAAGATCCTTCTTTGCGATGGAAAACGTGATTGCGCCGATGGGGCCGACGAGGAAACCGCGTGCTGTAAGTAACCTCACCTCATTTCTGGAAATTCTAATCAGAAAGTAGGCTACTTATTTAAAGACTTTATTCAATATTAGAAATTAAGTGACAGCCAGCCAGTAAGAAAGCAAGGATTTTCGTTTTTGAGAGGGGGGAGAATGAGGCCTAACTGGGTTCAGGGGGAAGGAGACATTTTTTAGAGTTAGAGTTACTCTTTTTTTTTTTTTTTTTTTTATATAGAAACATCAAGATAAAGAATAATAATCTAAAATTTTTTTTTTAATAATTTATTTTCAACGACCCGTTTCGGTTTCTTCAGGTTTACCACGGTATATACAATAAATTTTTTAAATTTTTATGAAGAATTTTTTATATAAAGTTATTTTTGCTAACAAGTAATTTTTTTTCTCATTATTTAATCAAGAAATAAAAAATAAAAACCAAATTTTAAATCAGGGGCCGCCAAACTTTTTTAATCATCGCCCCCCTCTATAAAAAATTGTTAAAAAAAAAAAAAAAAAAAAAAAAAAAAGTAATTCTTAAAAAATTTATTTTATTTTGTCAAAATCAAATAAAAATAA
>JAAAKE020153881.1:0-12500 GCA_010014785.2 Anisolabis maritima
GGAACGGTGTGTGCATCAGTGCACGATACACCAGGGGTAGCCAACCGGGGAATGATTTTTCAGGGTTTTTAAGCCTTTAATTTAAGGCTTTTCCCTCAAAAAAAAAAAAAAGATAATTTATTTGTTTTGCTTTTTGGCATCTGAAGCTAATTTATTTATATTAATTGGTAGTCAAAATAATTACAATTATTTTATTTTAGATCATGAGTGAACCACAAGAGAGAAAAAATAATTAGCCAATTATCATTGGTAATGAGAAAAAATATTGACTCATTAAAACCAAATATTATCGAATGATTTTGATACATTTAATCCTGAAAGTGAAATCTAAAGAATCAGAGGAATTTGTACTAAAATGCAAAGGAAGTTTATTAAAATATCTAGCGTGAATGAAAACCACCATAGTATGTGAAAAAATATAAAAATAGGACTATTTGATAGGCAGCCAAGTTCTAGCTTCTTTTCTGGTGACGCCGTTAATTTGGGGGTCAAGCTAAGGGGCGTGACCACCCCTTCATAATAGATTCTAGTAAAATTAGTTTTTTTATAATATGGAAAATTTAATTATTATTATAGGGCTTTATTTGAAATAGTTAATGGCCCCATAGACTGTAAAACCCAATATCTCTTTTAAGATAAACATATTCGCGAGTGAGTTGTGTTTGGTGGGGCATAAATTACGACCCCTGAACTCGAACCAGGGTTTTCCGCTTTTGCGGCGAATGTGCTACCTTTACACCAGAACACACGGCCCAACAACATTATTATTATTAATAGCCTATCTAAATATAAAATTTTTTGTCTAAAAATAATAAATATATTTTTGTGAGAAGGAAAACAAGAATATTTACTATTAAAAAAGCGGGGTCATTTAGGACTAAGGGCAATTGCCAGAGTATTATATATATATAATAATGGATATTAATAAAATTCCAAATTAAATAATATTTCAAATTTTTTTTTGAAATATTCAATATTTTTTCAATTTTTAACCCTAAATTAAATAATTTTTCTCTTATGCTTTCAAAATAATTTTTATGTTTTCTAGTGCATTTTCCCTCCGGGTTAAAAAGGGAGAAATGAATTTTTGTATTCACTTTGATCCAGTAGCCTACCTAATTCTTAAAGGAGGTAGAGGAGGATGTTTCAACAACGACACCCTTAATTTGTATTAATTCATTAATTTAAAAAAATCAATGAAACTTAGTCTTCAATTTTTTTAATTTATTTAACATTAGGATGTTTCTTTTTGGGCTCACTAAGGGGTAGCGATGACTTGAGTCAGGGGAAGGGGGCTAATCACCCCCTTGGCCTCAACCACCTTTCGAAAGCTTATTTTACCAGGATGGTCGAATTGCTGGAATATTTAAGATTCGAAATTTATGTGCCCTTTTCAACAATATTCCTCATATAATATAATATATTAATTAAATTTAATTATTAAATTACACAAATAGTTAAATAGTTAATTTTACTTTAGATGACCTGAGGAAAAAGTGATGGCTTGATAACGAATATTAATTTACAAAAGAATTCTAGGTGTGAACATTTTTAAGAATTTTATGAATTTCATTAATATAAAAATATTTTTTTAATTCTAGAGTCAACTTGTCTGCATTAAAATAAGCAAATTCTTTCAGAGATGATTCATTTTCATGTGTATTTCTGTTTGTATTATAAAAATAGTGTGGGCAACTGTCAAAAGAGCCAGTGAAAAACAATGTGAAAAAATTCTGTTGGAAAAAAATATCTTGAATTTCTCTTAGTGATATATAAAGATATCTGCTATTATTAAACGAGCTAATTTTATGTATATATATATATATGCATTAATACATATCTATATATATTTTCTCAAAAAAGGCTCTAACGATTTTGATGAAATTTGATATATTTACTAATGTGTTCAAGGAATCGATTGCGCTAGGTCTCATCTTTGGGAAAATGTATTTAGGGTGAAGGGCGAAAAATTTTAGTTTGACTAAATTCACAACTTTCTCTTACTTATCGTAAGGAAAGTTGAGAGATATGCTGTCACACCAGATTTTTGCATTGGCTCCTCTAAGTAGTTCTTCTCTAATTCATTTCTTAATAAACTAGAGGTAATTTAATTAAAATCGTTAAAATAGTTTAAGAGAAAACAATTAAAAACCCAAAAATATATAAGAGTAAAATGGGTCTCAAACATTTTTTGGGGGGGTATTAATACATTTCAACAATCATCGAGTAAATAATTGATATATGAATTTTTGAGAAAATAAAAAAAAAAAATTAAAAAAGTACCTCAGTAAAGTACTAGTACCCGTGACCGATTTTATCCAAATGTTTTGAAATGCAAACAACGAGGATACCTAGCTTAAATATAAAATTTCAGCGTGGAACGTTTTCGAGAAATCTTCATCACACGTATGCACCGATCATTTTGCGAGAACAATTTTTTTTTTAATCAGGGGTCAACTCCAAAAGTGTCCCGTTGAAATCTTTTAGTCTGATTTTTTTATAAGTAATTTACTTGTAATTTATTTGAAATCGCATATATCATTGTAAAACAAAGCTATAGTAAAAAATAAATTCCTTTGATTAAAATGAGTCCTAGTTTCTCTCTGGATAAATTAACAGTAAACAATAGATGTGTTTGCTTTTGGCAAACATTATCTCCCCATCGGTCCTTGCATTATTGGAACTTGCATCACCACTTATCTCATGCCCTTCGAAGGGAATATTCAAGAAATCAACAGAGACATTGCGAAAGATCCACTTTAAAGACGATATGTTATTAGAAGGAAGGAATTTTCATCTCTATATTCTTCGAACCATGAACACTCTGTGATATTTTAATTTTTTTGAAGTTTTCAAACGATTTTGGACATATGTCTAAAATTTATTTAAAACATATCAGCTATCATTTGATTTAAATAAATATTAACGGATCATTTATATCAACTATAATACATATTGAAAGTCATAAGGACAAATATCCGGAGAGTAAAAAAAAAATTTTGACCTGCAGCCAAAAAGTGAACATTGGTTTTTTTAGTACAAATAAAAAAATATTCATGAAAATTGGAACCCCAAAAAATATACAATTGGACACTAATTGGTCGCAATTCCTATGTTTATTTGAGTTACGTCGTATTATGAAACAAAAATATCTTGAAGATTTTTGAAAAAATCATCAAAGCAATTTTCTATATTATTTCAGTCCTTTGGAGCAGAGACAAGACCCTTGTTTCATTAACTAATGGCTTCTTTCCCTTTCTGTACATTTAAAATAATTGACTACCAATTAATTAAGATATCTTTATCTAAATATACAGAATTGTTATTTAATTGTGTGCATTTAGTCTTAGATGTTTAAAAAAAAAAAACATTCAAAAAGTTTTCTATTAAAAATTAACAATAATTATTGAAAATTAAAAAATATTATTATTGGTAAATTCCCGAGATATTTAAGCGGGAATATCGCTGGCAACCAAATGATTGAAATAAAATATTTCAATTTCAATTAAATATTCAGGACTAACAAAATTTCATTTTTCCATGATTTGACCATATGTGCAGTTTGATAAACTCTTATAATTATCAGTAATGGACACCTTACATCTGTATTATTATGATTTTATTAACCCTGATGATGAACATGACCTACGCTCTATATAAACATTTATTATTTCAATTTGGCTGAGAGTTTTCCGCTTTCAATACCCGACTAAAAATTTACAGCCAAATCAGAAGATAATTTAATCCTATTAACGCTTCCTCTTTTTATATTTTAAACATCTTCCGAAAAAGAAAAAAAAAAGATAGTGTATTTTTAGTAAAAGTTGTTCCTGACCTCCATTCTTATCTAAATTTATTATTCATTCGGAATGATCGAATTTGGCCCAATTTTGTGTGAGTGAGTGGTCCAGATGGGTGATAGGAGGGGGACCTAAAGTTAGCAGAGGCTGTTTTTGGATTGTCCCATCTCTTTCCTCCTTCTCCTACTACCACTCCATGATGCCAAAAGGTCACGAGTCAATAAGAGCATAAAAAGAGCATTGATAGAATAAATGCATTCATTCTCTCAATCAAACAGTTTATAAATTCCTTACTTTATGGACTTTTAAATGTTTATATATGAATATATGTAAGATGAATAAATTTAAAAAATTCCATTATATAAATAGCTAGGGTATACATGTATAAAAAGGAAAGTATATATAGTAAACTGTCGACGGTTCTGGCCAGAGAGAAGAACAACAGCCACCAAGAAGTTTGTTGATAAGCAAGGTCAAGAAATGCTGAACCTCGGATGGGTGGCGAAACTGTCATCATCAGTAAAGTCTAACTTCCTGTCGATAGATTTTAGTCAAAATATTGTAGGTACGAGATCGTAAAATTCTCAAGTATCAAGCCGTCCATGGATTTTTTTTTTTGTAATTTCTAAAAGAATTTTGGAATAAAATTTTATATATATATAATAAGAGAATAATTTGGCCAAAAACACAATAATTGATTATATGTTAGTATATTCCCAAGTTTTCAATAATAATTAGCTTATCAATTAATAAATTATTTGTTCAACTATTTATTCAATTTTCTTATCACTATTTATTTTATCAATCAGTGTATAGATATTTATTTTATTTTACTATCTCATAATAAATTTTAAACATTCAACTTTCACTTTCTTACTGTGACAATCCCCTCTCCAAGTAAAATTGCTAAAAAAAAATTGTAAAATAAAAAAAAAGGACAGAAGACAAACAACAACTCTCTAAAATGAATTTCCTTTGGTGTCTATGGGAAGACCTGTGCCTACGTTTTCCTTAGAAATTTTCATTTGACCTTTTTTTTAACCTAAGCTTTTGACGATGATTTAGTTCTTTGAACGATTTCTCGTTCAACAGGCTGATTTTATATTAATATAAAAATGGGCTGCAGAAATTAGTTCATATTTGGAAGATATTCAACCTAAATGATCAAATCACTAATTTTTCAATTAAGTGTTCCAGAATTGAATACGGAGATGAAAATCTCTCAAGAAAAGCTCCAGAGAAATGAATCGAAAAATCCATTTGGGTTGTCTTACCTTAAAGGAAACAAACACGAACAAATTTCTGCAAAATAAAAAAACTTTATCAAAATGAACATTTTGTTTAAGAATATAATTTTTAATATTTTTTTTTTATTGATTGATATTCCAAACATTTTTTAAACACCCTGTGGTTAGATAATATTAAGATTCACTTTAAATTCACATATGTTTTTATACAAATATTTACTTAATTTGTTTGATCTTAATATTAAAAAAAAAAAAACAGCAAGAAAAACAAAAACCTTGGATGGTTTTAATTGGTACGAATGACAGCTAGTTTACATTAACTGATTAAAATGTTTTCAAGAGAGAGACAAAAGCTTAGGATACAGAGAGAAGCGCGGATCAATGTTTACATCATCTTTAATGGCATGTCATATGATTATATATATACTGGTGTGCGTTAAATGCAACTCTTTAAAAAAACAACTTGCTTTAATTTAATTTAATTTGACAATAACAATATAATTAAAAAAAATATATTGTTATATAAAAGGCCCGAAAACTATAGTTTCGCAGAGGATTAATCAATAAATATATTTATTTTTTTATTTCAAAAAGAAATATTTTTTCACTGAATGAGTGAATAATTTACATATCTACAAAAAATGTCTATTAAAAATTCATATTTTGAATTGAGCGGTTTTGAGACGTAAATAAGAATTCCGAGCCAATAATAGAAGAAATATTGGATTTTTAAAGAAAAATAGACCTATTAGTGAAGTATAAAGCCCTTGGGTATCTCCTGGTGGTAGTTAGGCAACCAAAATGATCAACTCATTATTAAATTTTTCAATTAATTGCTCTTGATTTGCTCTAGAACCACGCATGCTCAGTTGTTACTTAGGATTAACAACGTATACGTAGAAGCACAGGAAAAATAAATCGAAATTAGTTGATCCATGATACATATAGAAAATTCTCATTTTTTAAAAATCAATTGAATTTAGAGATTATCCCTTTACTTTTGATTATAATGAAATAAAATGGAATTTGTGCCCGAAATTCTTAAGGGTGCCGATGGAGCCAACATTTCGAGTTCGAAGGTGTATTTTGCAAGTCACTAAATAAGATCCAATAAAGGCTTAACCCGGCATTGTCCGCTATACACAATTCCTTTCAGCCAGGAACTCATTTGTCCTGAGTTTAAACAGAAGTGATATTGGTGGCAATTTTTTGACAGAAATGCCATATTTACTTTATGAAACATACTTCTTTGGGGGAGGGGGACTCGTCGTGCGTTGAAAAGTAATTAAGTGAATCTGGATAAAATTTTGCAGCGATTTATTTTAACTTTATTTTGGAAATCTTTGAGAAAATCAAAAATAAAGCGGAAAATTTTCAATAAGTAAACAAATCATCTTATGAATTCGTCATATATCGGTCATCAAACAATCAAAAAAATATTTTAAAATATGGAGGCATTGATATCACAATGAAAAAATTTCAGTAATTATTAATAAACAAGAGATAAATAGATGAAAAAATTGCAAAAAAAAAAAAAAATTGAATATTTTAGTGTTGTATTTATTATTTTTATACTTTGTTTAAATTTTTGGTACGGCCTCAAAATCAAATAAATAAAAATAAAATAGTTCAAACAAAATCTAAATTCCAAATAATAAAATCTAAAATTCCACTCATTTAATTCTTTAATTATAAAAAAAAGACATTAATATTTTTTTAAATATATTTATATTTCGGAGGGGATTATTTTTTGTTTTATTTTACATGCTTATTGTAGTTTATTGTATTATTTATAAAAGGAATACAGAAAAGATAAAAGAGAAATGAGAAGAGATGAATCCATAGACTCTATAGAACTGTCAGAGTAGCTATATGGAATTTGTATGGAGGCTGTCCGATGATGGCGCGCGCGCCGCCGCCTCTGCCCCCGCCGTCGCCGTCGCCGTTGCCACCGCCTCCATCGCCTCTCATTAGCGCGCCCACCTCTCCAGTGCCCACACGTTCCTCAATCCAACACTGCCTAAGAGGAGATGGCGGCGGATTTTCTTAAGGTAGGCTTATCAACAGCCAAGATTTTAATTACATCAGAAACATCAAATAAACACGCCTAACGTTTTTTTCTATCGTCCTTTAACGTTTTGATTAAATACTTACCTTTATCAGGATATAAAGATTCTACTCTCGGGTTATACTTCCCCAAGACGTGGGACATTGTTTTCTGGGAAGAGGATGACTTTTTTTTGTAGAGTTCATTAAAACAAAAAAAAAATTATAATTATAGGAGTTAGGAATATTTCCGATTCTGGAGAGAGAGATGGAGTTCCTCTTTTTGCCCAAAGCATGTGCTCTTTTCTAATAGGTATATATATATATTAGTGAGTTATAAGTCGTTTATATTTTTTTAAATACATGGATAAATGGAATGGTGGAATTTGGCCAATTCACTACTGTAACTTCCTAAATAATAGATAGTTCAAAAAACAAGTGTCTACATGGATATTTTTTAAAATATATACATATATGCAGTTGCAGAATTTAACCTATCGAAATACAAAGTATTAAAAAGGGACATTCATTAAGTGGACAAAATGAAGACTCCACCTCCTAAAGAACCGCGAACATAATTATATATTTTTTTCCCTCCTCACCTTAGAGCAAAATGTCCCACTGAACTTTGGACTTTAAATTCAAATTGAAGATATAACCAATGATAGAATAATAAAAATACAAAAAGGCAAGCTCTCCTGCTGAAGTGAAGTATTTAATTAAATCGTTGAAGAAGGATTCACAGGAAAATATAATCTATACGAACCTCTTAACCTCTAAATATTGAGTAGTTAAAAAAAATTACCGTATTTTTTTATATATGCATCCAAGCAATGGCGGTGGTATAGGAACTATAAAACTACTTCCTCAATATTGAGTCCGTGGGAATGTTAAAAAAATTTTTAGAAAAAAAAAATCTAGGAAAGATGAAAAAAATTTATAAGAAATAAAAATTCCGAATTGGGTCGGTTGTTTGAATTCCAAAATAATGATGAATACAAGGGTTAGAGATGTTAATAATTTTTCCGTCCAGAGGCGTTTAACTCCCTTACGAAATAATAAATTAGGTGTGTGTATCCTTTTTCATTTTGATATCAATTACCCGATCATCCCTCCATCCACCATACTTTTACCATTTTCTAAATTGTTTAAAAATAAACTATAAATAAAACATCGATCTAATTTGGTACTGAGGATTCAATATCAAACATTAGAAGAATTTTTTCTGTCGACAATCAATTTTTTGCGAAGTCATCTCTTCTTCCAATCTATAATAATTTCGAAGAACACTCATCGAGTAGTGTAGATTTTCAATTTGGAGAAGGTTCAAGCTTTTTCAGAACAAAAATATAATTTTTAAAAAACATTTTTTTCAACGTTTCGGGCACAATTCGTCGACTAGATTTTGATGAAAAATTAATCATTAATAAAATAAATTTGTTGTTTATACTTTTATTTAAATGGAAATTTTATAGGAAAAAAAAAAGCTAGGCAAATTCCTAGTTAATGTTATATACGTATATAAAGTTTTATTTATTTATCATTACGTCACGCTTCACTTATTAATAGTTTATCAATAGTTTATTGATATTTTCAATAATAAATCATAATCTTAAATCGCTTAAACTATGTGTTATGATCACAAGAATGAATATACTAAATATTAAAATATATGAAAGCAAATTTTTTTTTAAGATTAAAATTTTTCATTCTGTTGACCGCAACACTTTGGCTAACTGAAACTCAAAAAAAATCAATTGTTTTAGGACAATTTTGGATAATAGCACTATTCAAATCAATTTAATATGATATTGATGAGACAGGATTGGAATTATATCATCGCTGTAAAAAATAAACTTCCATTAAGCACTCGCTCTGATAATTAATAATTATCTGTAACATAACTATACTCTTAATCAAAGTATAGTATGTGTAGTTTCTCTTTCAAATTCCTTTCAACTCTAAAAATTTTTTTAATTTCTCTTGCCTATATATGAAATATATAGTGAAAAAGTATTACAATCGCAAAAAAATTTTTTCTTTGAAACATAGATGGTCGCCGACATATTAGAACGCTTGTGGACCCAAAAGTCGAGAAATTATTTTTTAGTCAATAAACATATCAAAGAGAAAAATTTTTTATTGAAATGTTAATTTACAAATGAAAATCTTTTGAACTAGTCATTTTTTTTTTTTTTTCTATTTAATATATTTCAAGGTAATTTAAAGAATTTAGAATCCATTAAAAAGAGGATGAACATATTATAGATAATTTCCCATCCCATGTTGAATTTTATATCTAATTCATATATATAATGTTATATATTGTAGGTTCTTTGATAATGGCTAAAGACAAAAATATTTGAAAATAAAATTTATAAAAAAATAATACAGACCATATTATTGTTATGCGTTCATTTATTAACTTCTTTAGGCCCTGGGGCATTCAATCCCAATAATAAACCTATTCCATTGAAGGATACTTTATTTAATCTATTTCTACGATTACAGACGAATAACAAATATCTCAATTTTTTGTAAATATAATGGCATTTCCGAACTGCTCTAGGGCGTACCACTCATGCGCGATTTCTAGGGAGATGTAACAAGTTAAAGATCAAGAATTTTGACGGATTCCAAATCTTGACACAAGCGATTCTTAACCTTTCTGGCATCAAGTACTGGTAAATTTTAGTCATGTGGATTGCGTACCGGTAGCTAAAATTTTTTAAACAAAGAACGAAATTTTATACATAATATATTTTTTCTTATTATTTTATTCACTTGTCACGTACCGGTACTCAAGTACCGATACCACAGGTTAAGTAACTCTAAAAGATGAATTTTATTCCGTGAGAGATTTTAGAAGAAAAAAAAGAGCAATAAAAAAACCTTAAGAAAAATATACATGGAAAAATGCGTAATAAAAAAGACAAGGAAATCGTCCGAAAGGGAAAGAAATATATAACAAAGAGAAGAAGGCGCCTTTTGGTCAGTAATACAGAGCAAAATTAACCACCTAATATCGTTATAATAAAAATCATTAAAATTTAATCCCACCCTGTTGTTGTTCTGGAAAAAAAACGTGATTATAACCCAAGTGATTACCATTTTGTTTTTGCCGAGACATTGGCCAAATTTCAAATTAAAAAAGATCGTTAACCCAAACATTCAATTTTAGAATAAACGACCTTAGAATACATCCAGTCAGTTTCGTTCATCTTGGCATTCTTGATTTTTTTTCTTCACCACGTGCAAGTGAATCATGATATCATTTCTTTGAATATTTTAAGATATTTTTGTTAGATGTTGAGATAAGAAGATCATGTAAAAAAAAATTAATTCACTTATCAAATGTCTCTTGTTAGTCATTACTGATCATAAAGTGATAAAATTAGGTTTACCCTCTGGATGCATAAATTCGTTCGTTTTGTTTGCTGGAAGGTAGGCAACCCAAATGACAACTCAATGAATTATTTCGATTAATTGTACCAGAGCTTACTCTCAAGCGTACGTGTGGTCAGGTGCATAGGAAACACCATTAGTAGGTTGGTCATTGCCCCCCCCCCCCCTCACCCGGCAACCAAACACGAAGCACTTTCTCCAAATCATGATAGAACATTTCATTTTAAAATTGTGGATGACTGTAGATTTTAACACCAAAGAGAGAGAGAGAGAAATTGAATTAAGATTAGGTATTTTGTCGGTAACGTTTCAGAAACTAGTCATGCTTTCTTCATGTTACAAATGTCATTAATAGGGCCTGGATTTTGCCTTTTTTTATTCCTTGGTTCCTTTTGCACTTGAATTTAAATATAAACTTTAATCATGATTCATATATAATCATATTTAAATTTTATTTTGCCTAAAATAGTCAAAAATCTCGGCTACTACTCATTAAAAAAAAATGAACCCGGCATAATGTAAATTGGTTAAATGTATGAGGATTTTGTGCAAGCAATGAATGGGTTTGAAGCTTTCTATCATATAAATAGAAAGTCTAAGTATTTTGCCTCTTCACCTAAACATTTATTTTACAAAAAATTTATTATAATTTATATTTTAACCAGATGATTTATTTCCAAAAAATTTCTGGAAATATCTCTTGAATATTATTATTATTATTATATTGACTATCAAATGGTTTAAATACATTTGAACGGATATCGTAAAATTCATTGTATAGCTTTAAAAGACAAAAAAAATTTTTCAGGCTGAAAATGGTTAAAGACTGAAACGTTGAAAATTTCTTGTTTTTATAAAAATGTATTTCTCTTTCTCTTTATTCTTAATTAAAAATTACCTCAGGAAATTAACCATTAAATTACATTATTAAATACATCTCTGTAGAGTGCACTAAAATAGAAAAATCATACCCATGCTACTTTTTCATTTTCTATATCTCATTTTTTTAGAAAGAATTTCAAAAAATTTTTTGTTGAAATTTTTGCTGAAAACATTAAAGTATATTGTCAGATTGTTTTTAAAATCTAGATTGAGAAATGTTCTATTTTAATCCACTACCCTTTTCTGTAAGTATAGCGAGATTCAAGTTTTTTAAGTGTGATTAATTTTTTGGGATTAAAAAAGAATATGGTAATTTTTTAGCCTCGAAATACGAATATTTCTTTTTTAAAAATCGATCCAAATAAATTCACTATATATATATATATGAGAACTTTGAAATTGTGAGTTTTATCTAACGCGGAAATTACAGCGGATTATATTATTCAACTAGATTAGAAGAAAAATCAATTCTAGTTCAACATGAACGATGCAGACAATCCCCCCCCCCAAAAAAAAAAAAAAAAATCAAGAGAATAAAGAGAAAAATAAATTTGAGAGAAGGGAAATTACTCACTGGCCCGTCCCTGATTCTTCCCCCATTTTAAACAAAAACGTTTCATGATAATAATAATATTTATTATTCTTAAAATAAAGTAAAATTGCAAATTTTATTTTGGACCTCTGGAGATACCAAAATTTCAACCTTTATGATACATATAAAGAAAAACGATTGAGTTTTCTATCGTAATAATATTTTTAGGCTTATAATATTTACAGACCAATTCCTGTAAATCTTTTTAAAAAATACCTCTGGCTCACGGGAAATTACAGAGGATTATATTACCATCAATAACCGTGCGTGAAAATAAAATATAAGTAGAAATTTAGTTTGGTTATTTTTATATTCATTACATAGTCCATAAATGAGCATCAATTTGATAAAATTTAATACATACTCAGTTTTATAGAAACAAACGTTCTTAAGCTAACACACAAGAAAATAACGACACTTAGCAATAATGATACACTGGCCAATGCCACTCGGTAAATTGATTCTCACTGACTAAATGAAACTTGGCTTGTCTGCCCCAGTAGCTCATACAACGGATTTATAATCTAT
>JAAAKE020153892.1:0-12499 GCA_010014785.2 Anisolabis maritima
TCAAGTGCAGAGATTAGCTGAGGTAGATTGAGGTCGTACCATCCTTGTTAAGGTTTTGACCAGGTTTTCCTTAACAGATGTCGGGATGACTAATATGTCGTTTACTCCTGGTCATGTGTTATTGCGCACATTGTTTTTATCTTTTTCTTTCGATGGAAATGTATGAACATGTTATTCGTTAATCAACATACATTTCTTTCTTTTCTTTTTTTTTTTCTTATATTTTTTGTGTTTGTTTTGTTAATTGTTTGTTGTTTATAAATTTGTATTTGAGTTTGATTGGACCTAGCCACCGAGGACTTGTGCCTCTAAGCAGGTCGTAAAATAAACTTATTTATTTATTTATCCCCCTTATAAATAATTGGACAATGTGTATCTTTTCTTTCGTCTTAATGGATAATTAAAAGACCTACATGAAAATCATTAAATTTCATAATGTTTTATTTATTGTTTTCGGATTTCATGCGGGTCTTCATTAAGACGAAGATACAGTTTGTCAATTACGGATGCAAAGATCAAACTCTGAAATCTAAGTAAAATAAAGCGACAACTGTAGAAAGAGCATTCAAGGATCAGCCCTCTCTTTGTCTTTCAATACGATTATAATTATAATTAGGTAAGAATTTTTTAAATTTCCAGCTGAATTCCATAGATGGCTTGTTGATATACAAATTTTTTTGTTCCCATTGTATGTATTTTTGCGCATGATCCGATAAGTACAAAGGTAACCTTTGAATACTCTCGTTGTCGCTGTCGGCATTGTTACTACGCATAGAGAAATTATAGACGAAAGCCTTCCATTTTACTTACCATCTGGTGTATATATACATTCGTTTTTGCCTCCGGGAAGTTAATAAATCCAAATGAACACCTCAGTAATAAATTTTTCGATTAATTGCTTCAGAGCCCCAAAATTGTAATTAATCAAAAAATCCATTAGTGAGTATCTCATTTGAGTGTCGAACTTTTCAACACCCAAACACGGTAGATTTCTAGTACTCATACTTATTCTTTGAAAGTCAGACGTTAAGTTTCAGGTTTTAAAAAACCATAAAAATTACAAATTTAATTTTTTATTAATTCCAAAGGAAAATAAAAAGAAATTTGTTTTTAAATAAAGCAACCGTGGCCCGAGGGAAAATTTTGATTATCGGTAGGTCCTTTAAATAAATTGATTCTAATTATAAACCAAGATATAATGATCATTATTATAAAATCAAATGTATGTATAAAGGGGAAGGGGGCGATTTGTTGTGTTTCGTGGTACGCGAGATTTTATTAATTTGGCTACTACTTGTCTGCGAATTCCAAAAGGTTGGCGACCCCTGTTGCAAAGGACTTGACGTACATAAGGACGTAACATAAAACTGAGGTGAATGGTAGAAAATTGCCATTTTTTTTTATTTGGGTTGACACTATTTTTAACTCTAGGTTAAAGATCCCCCAAAAAGTAATAAATATATATAGGCACTGTTTCTCAATTTAGTACACTTGTGTATTGTATTATAATTTATATTTGTATTAGAGAAAGTTTAGAAATTAATTGTAACTTAACGGCTTTAATAGAAGTGTTTGGAATAGTCCGATGGATAAAAAAATGTCTGGAGAGATGGGTTCTTTTATATTTTGGAGGCTTTTTCGTGACTTAAATTTTGTGATTGTGATCTAGATAAATAAATATTGCCTTTGGGCAAAATTGGGAATAAAAAAAATTCGTGGTACCGTTATACCTCTCTGGAACAGAAATATTATTATAAAAAAAATCAGGTGAGACATTTGTTTATTTTCTCTTGTCTAAGCAGGTAAGAGGAAGTTGTGTCTTCGTCATTCCAGTGTCATATAGTTTCTTTATTTAAATCTTTTATAATAAAAAAAAGAGTGCAAAGCTTTGTCTGGCGATAATAATAATAGAAAATTTAGTATTAAAAAGTATTAAATTCCTAAATTTTATCTCCAAGATAATCGATCGACATGTGATTGTATTTGAATCATAGCTGGTGTGTATTCCTCTCATTGTTCTTTCGGTATTAATTGCCAATAGATGAGTTTGATAGAAAGAAGAGAGTGACATATAAATGGTCCAGAGTAGAAGCTGGGGGAAGCAATATCCAAGCACCTCGACAACCGCCCTTTAGTTCGCGGATATTAAAAAGGCACAAGAGTGCAATATGCGAAAACGACAGCAGCAATCATTATGACTGCGTGGTTGAACAGCCATTCGGCCGTCAGAGACGCATACGTAATAAACGTACAACGACTACATACAAAAGCCCTAAGCAGTCACTGGCACAAATACAAAATCCCAACAGCCGAGCTCATATTGAACCCATTCACAGATCACTAGTCAAAATGAAAGTATCAATCGAATTTTTTTCCATATTTACGATGATATAGATATTAGTATATATGAATATAATATCAACATAGGATAAATTTTTTTTTAATAAAAAGTTTTCTTGACTAAATTTCCTTCCAATTTTGGAAAAATTGATTAAATGTTAAGGCTAAAAGTTAGAGGTATCTAAAGAATGAATATTATGATTTTTGTTGGACAAAGGGATGGATTATTAGTGGGATAAAATTTTTGAAATTTCCAAAACATAATTACAATAATTTATTAAAAAACAATTTTCATAAAAATTGGGCAATACCAATGATAACAAACTTTCACGTTAATTCATTTTTAAGACATTTCATTGCACTGCAATTCAACTGGCTCTATTATGGAATATAAATCTTCACGATGAGATAGATGGATGGCGTTCTGCAGATCACAAATATACTAAAGGAAAGTATATCAGCCAATAGGGTAGTCTCTATAGAAACAAAAACTCCAAATATGTGAGATGTTTCGATTTAATTAATAAATAAATAAATTTAATTAAAGCCCAAATGTCTCACAAATTGGAAGTTTTTTATTTCGATGGTGGTCACCCTGACTTCCTCTCCTTTCGTACAATCTAAATATTCAAACAGTTTTGAGAAATTATATATTTAATGGAGAAATGAAAGCAGGGGTAGCCAAAAAGAATGCAATTTCAATCTTCGGTTCTTTTATTTAAGAGTCATTTTCAGTCCTTTAATTGAATAATTTCTTACTCAGATTGGTCATATGAACATAAGGTATATACATATATTTGATAATATATTTTTATTATATTTTACTCACACAATCAACCATCATGTTATTCATATAAAGAACTAATAATATACATATGTACTACCTAAAAATATCAAATTGATTAGTAGCTAGTATCTTTTGGAGTCAGGTCAGGGAAGTAGAAGGCAGAAAGCCCTTGATACCAAAAAAAAAAAAAAAAAAAAAAAACGCCAAAATTTGTTCATATTTAGGCTATTTGTATTATGCACAAAGCTGTCATGGGTTATTTTGCATGACAATATGTGCATATTTATTAGAGGAAGTGTCGTGAGATGGTAAGAGTATCTTTTTTAAAATATCAAATATATATACATGCCTTATGGTCATATGACCAACTCTAAGCAAGAAATGATTCAATCAAAGGACTGACTCTTAAATAAAAGAACCGAAAGATGGAAATTGGATTCAGTCTTTCTTTTTGGCTACCCCTGCCTTCATTTCTCTATTAAATTCATCACAGCCATTATTTATAGATATTATTCTAAAAATTTATTCTTGATCCATATTTCTTAAAATAAATATTTAATATGGGTTTATTTACTTGAAATTGACTTGAAATTTAATTTAATTACGAGAGATCTCTTTGTCTGTTATTTCTGTTATATTTTGGATGTATCTATTTTCATCACCGCCTCCAGCCTTCATTTAAGTAAAATAGAGAGTTACTAGAGATATAAATATACCGTATGTATTATACTTAATTTACTAAAAAAAATTTTTGGTCCTGGTATAAATACATTTTTACTTTCTCTTCGCTATATATGAAAATAATTCGGTCGAAAAAAAAATCGATGTCGAGATTTCAATGGAAATACACGTTTTGAGGTCTAAAAAATGGATCCCGCTCAATAGTCTCTCTCTGTCTGTGTGTGAACAAGTTGTATCAATATCGAAAAAAACGTCCGGGGTGGATATTTTATATTCAAGCCCTCATCGCATGAACTTCGAAGCTTTAAAATAAAATCGATCAACGAAGTACTAAAGTACTTTAACAATTCTTTCTAACGATTTTGATAAAATTCATATATCAATTTTTTATTATTGATCTTTGAAATATATTAACCCTTAGCCCTTCAAAATAGGCCCATTTTACTGTTGTTGTTTTGCCGTTGTTAGGGTAAATGGCGGGAGTAATCTCTCTGTTTCTTAAACTTCTCTAACGAAATCGATTAAATTGGCATTAAACAGCTAACTAGGGGTCCCGAAGGAAAAAATCTGGAGTGAAAACACATCTTTATTTATCTTAGATAAGAGAGTTAGAGAGAGAGTGGTGTGCGTTTAGTTACAGCAGAATTTTAATTTATTAATAATATAAGTTAAATTGATTGAATAAATGAATGTTTTTTAAAAAGCAAATATGGTTTAATTTTTATTAAATTTATTTCAATAAAATGAAATAAATATTTCGCTTTTGTTTTTCAAATAAATGATTTAATCATTTATATGAAATTTGATAGATAGATGAATAATTTAATAAATGAAATACTCTCTCGATAATCGATTTTAAAATTTAATATTATTTTATTTTATAGGTCTTTTATATTTATAAAATTAATTTTAATATAACATATATCATAGTGATCGTTTCTGTAAATCGATATGAATATAACTGTTACATACACCAAATTTGAAAATTTCTGTTTTTTTATGTATTCCTATATATTAAGGATTTGTGGCCCATTTTTTTATTGTTCATATATTTGACAATAATATCTCCGAAGGGTTTTTATTTTATATTTCTATTTCTATTTGTCTTTCCGACTATTATATCAGTTTTTTTTTTTATATTTCCGGTGAAATTTTGTAATTTTATTTGTAATAGGATATAATATAACTATGGGTATTTGTTTATTTACTGAATATACAATTTCATTACTGATAGTGAGTATTCAAAGGCGATCCAGGGAGGGAGCGAGGCTTCGATTTCCGATCAACCATAAAAAGTTGGAATATGCAAAAAAATAAATTTATTTAATAATATATACATTTTGTTTTGAACCCCCCCCCCCCTCCCCGTGTCCGAGTGATTAAAGATGTTGACATATTCAATATTGATACCTTTAAAAGCCAAGGGATGTAGGTTCGGATTCCAGGTAATCCTACAAATATTTATTTATATCATTTATTAATTGAAATTGTGGGAAAAATAAATTTCTCTGTACAATTTATTGCATTGTCGCTAAAATTACTCCGCAGCTTTGAGGCTATGCCTCTGACCTCACATAATATCCAAAAGTTTTTTTTTTTTAATATTTAAGTGAAAAGACAGCATGTTATATTATTATTTTACTAAATGAAAACGCACTTAAACCTCCCCTCCACTCTCCCTAATTTAAGAGAAAATAAGTAATATTTAAATAGATATAAATATCTCAATTTCATAATCTTTTATTAAAAATCAGTTTACAAGATGTTATTTTATGTCTGAAAACTAAAAATATTTTTGAAGAAACGCCATTTCAGTGAATATTTTAATTAATATAATTCTATGCTCGTAAACTTAACTTAAATCTATATTATTAATAATTAAATTAATAAACTCGTAATTCTTAATAAATAATTAATTTTGAATTGAGGAAAATTTATTATAGAAATGAAATATTTTCTCTAATATTCTGTTCTATTTAATTAAGCTTTAGTCTTTAGTTTTTATTTCTATTAATTCGACAGATACGAGGGTCTAGGTCATAGTTTGAGTAATTGAATTTAAAATCGCTTCGGGAATGTTGCCTTCTGGCCCGCTGTAGATAATGGTTGTTAATCTTGTATTAGGGCTGGACAAAGCTCCCTCGGGAACTCCCTCTTGTCCTGGAGAACTCGGTGGCCACAGAGTCAGCACCCTCAACGCCCTCCCTCCCCTCAAGGCCTCAACTTTGGGAAAATTATCTTGAGAATTTATGATGATTTTAAATTAAATAAGAATAAAACTAATAAATTATTCACCTCATCACTAACTTATATAATAAATAAATGATTTATTATTTCATTATAAAAATACTTCACGGGGGGAGCACAAAAATTTCTAAATAAATTATGTCATCCCATTGGAAATTTTTTTTATAAATTACTCATTTTCACTTTATTATTTATCTCTTAGATTTTTGGTTTGGTTCCTACTTGACAGCACATTTTCAATTTACTTCAAATAATTAAGTTACAATTTTACACCTTGATAAAAATTTTATTTTATAATGATTGATTGATATTCCGATTAATTTAAATAAATAATAACCGATAAAGGACTGGCATGGAAAAGTTTATTCAATGATAGAAATAATTCATGCTTATATTCGATTAGAAGATGTAGAAAAGATAGTGCAGCCAAGAGAAAAGTAAAAATTTTATTTTATGACGTCGCGTAAGTCACGCTTACTCCCGAAACCCTTTCCTTTGACTTCTAAATTTATTCATCATTATTAAATATAGGTTTATATAAGTCTCTGTGTACATATGGCATGTACTTAATCATTTATTGAATATTCTTTTCTTCCAATATTTCTGGCACGGTTAATAACGAATGACAAGTGCTCCCCCCTCCCGTGGCCGAGAAGTTAAAGATTTTTCAATATTGATAATCTTAAAAGCCAAGGGGCGTAGGTTCGAATCCCAGGCAGTCTGATAAAATTTCTTTTAAATATGACTGGATAGTACGTATCGTTATTAAAATATATTTGTAATTGTTTAATGTCTATATGGCTTCAGATGCCGACTTTAAAAAAATGCAAGTGTTCTCAATGGCTTAACCCTTCATTATATACTACACTGCAATAAAACAACCTTATTCGCTTAAAAAAATTTATTTTGTAAAATATGTAATAAAACAGTTAATTTGATTTAAATTTGATTCACTAAATGTAATATCTATTCTTTATATAAATTTATTCTTTGAAGTTAAAACATTTCTAAATAGCTTGCTTAAATCCCAGAGCATATAGTATAAAATAATAACTTGACCACCTCTGGTGAATTTAATAATAAATTATTCAAATACGTTTAACTGTGGCTTAAATTGCTTAATTAAATACAAACAAACATTTAGATAGACAGAACAACCAACTAAACTATATTTTCAGACTCTCTGAGGATTTTAAGCATTTTAAATTAATAAAAAGGAAAATAATATTTTATCAACTAATAAGAAAAACCCTTAGAGCAGAGGTGGAGCTCTTGCTTAATGATCAATGCTTTGCTTTCCGTCCTAAGGAATAAAATTTATTTAATTTTTTTTTTTTTTGAGGGAGAAGCCTTTAATTAATATCCTAACTAAAAAAATCATTCCCCGGTTGGTTACCCCTGCTGTATGGTGCACTGTTGACACACACCATACCCAAAACCAGTTTCGGTTTTAAATTTAAATAAATTTCATTATTGAAGTGAATAAAAAATACATCTACTCCAGGGACAGCTGGAGCTTAAAATAATTGGGTAAAAATAAATATGGATGGTTATTGAAACATATTTATTTATCTGTTTTATCTCCTCCTTCTTCAATGGCGATAGACAAATAATTAAAAATTTATTTAATTAAAAAGAAAAATAATTTTCAATATCTTTAAGCTCGTATTACCATCGCATGGCAAAACCCTAAATAATCGTGATTATTTATTTACTAAAATAAAACAGAGAACAAAAACACCCCTGGGAACTCTACATTCTTACGATAAAATTATTAGGTGGAATTTATTATTAGACTTGTTGCAGTGTAAAAAAAAAAAAAAAAAATAGAGAGGGGGAATAGTATAAACAGGATAATAAGCCAAGCAAGAAGAAGATTCCAGGCTGCGAACCTGCTGGCGCTGGATAAATCCTGGCCATATTTTTTGACAAGGTGTTCCAGCAAATCTCCCAGGAGAACATTTACGGAAAGACGATGTGAAACACAACATAATAGGATATGACCCCAAAATATTTTGAAAAAAAAAAAAAAAAAGACAACGGCGAAAACGTCGTCGACGAAAAAAGGGGTGGCAAAAGCATGCAAGTGACAGGCCGCGAGCGAAATTCAACCGACCGAAAAATTGCATTTCATCTGGAAAATATATATATATATACACATGTTTGTGGAGCTAGCTGCTTTTGGAAATATGTGAACGTAAAACATTGATAAAAATTCGTAAGAGAAAAGGGAGCGAGTAAGAAGAAGAAGACGAAGCCTTAAGGGGCGGTAATAAAAAGTCACATTCATAAAAAACCTATTCATGTTTCTGCATCATCTGCCAATATTGCATTAGAAATTCTAACCTCGCTTCTAAAGCTTATATTAAAAAGGACGGGGGGGGGGGAGAGAGGAACAACATGGCAAGTCTTCAAAATGTGTTTTAAATTGTTTAATCGTTTACTGTCAATATATTTTACAACAAACAAAAAGAATATAAGATTAATGATTTTATAATACAGAGTTTTAATAAAACATTTAATTATTTTTTAGACATATTGATAATTATAAATATATGGTTGGTTCAAGGTGATAAGATTTTTTATTCTGTACAGTATGATGTCGAATATCCCGAACATCATTCATCCGAATCCTGATCAATCACTAACAAATATACAGTCTATATATACTCAAATTTTTTACTGCACATATAGCGCCGATAGAACTGTTAAAAATTTCTTTATTGGTGTGGAAATTTAATAATTTGATAAAGAATCTGATTTACTTAAAAATATGGTGTGACGGACGCACATCACACAAATTTTTCTTACTAAAGGTAAGAAAACTTGTGATATGCTATCACCAGATTTTTGCGGATAGATAGGTAGCTGAATCACAATTTTAATTTACCTTTCATTTTTAGAGGTTTTTCTATTAATTAATTATCAATTTTATAAAAAAAAAATTAATTAAATTAAATAAATTGAATTCCATTTATTTATTTATTATTTTAGATTCTTTTTGGCATCTGGGACCATATAGATTGTAAATGATACACATTTATTTTAATTACAATACCATTATCCGGTATATTTATTTAAGTCAATTGGATTGCCTGGGATCCGAACCCACGTCTCTTTGCTTTTATAGTTATCAATACTGGCAATGTCAATATCTAGGAAAGGGATTTATTGTCAAACATAGACATAAAAATATTTATAATTTGTTATCATGGGATTGTCATTTCTAATAATTCTAATTTTTTTTTGGTTTGTCACAACTCCAGTAGAATTCTATTCGTTCTCCTTTTGCACAAAAAATAGCTGGTCGCCTTATTTATGTATTGTAAATGTTAATTTCCCGCAGCCCCCATAAAATTCAAAATGGAAATTATTCCAAGGACCCCTCTTGGATTTCTCACGAAATCCCAGGGATTTGCGAATTGCCGGATACGAAACACCAAATGAGACATTAAAAATAAATTATATATAAATATTTGACAATTACTTGTAATTCATTATGTAATATATATATATATATTATATTTTATAAATTGATTTGCGCAATAATGGAAGTCAGATGGAGCGATTAAACTGCCTGTTTTTTCTCCATACATCCTCTATCCAAACCTCCCTTATTCTACTTAATAAATTTATCCTTATAATAACTTCATACGACGAAACAAAAAATAGACTTTGTCCAATTTATTTTGAGACGCATCATATATTTTATTATAAAACTATACAACTCTCTACCATTAATCTAATTATATTATTATTAATCATTATAATTTTAGGGCTAGAAAATTTTTATTTTATCATTGGAATTCAATAAATTTTGTGAATAAATTTAATTGAAATATTTTAGCTTAAAATGAATAAATTTAACAAAATTGGAATCGGATATAAAAAATAAATTAAAATGTTACTGATTTCATAGAGAATTTACTATAATGCCAGAGTGAAAATTTTTAAAATAATAAAATGATAAACCAATTGGAGAACAATCTTTTTTTTTTTTATTGGATAATTTTAACAGTTTGAATTAATTTTTTTTTTCGAATGGAATGCAAAAATAAATATTCTGAACGAGTAAAACTTATGAATTACAAAAAAAAAAAAAAAAACTTTTCCTCTAACATATTATATCAATATCAGCAAATTAAATTTTGGTCAAGTTCTAGAGATTTAGGCGAGTTACACATTTAACCCACAATAAGCAATAAACAATTGGAGTGGGTGACATAGCAGCCAGGTGTTTGAAATAAAAAATTTATATCCGGTTGCATTTCGAGTGTATGTCACCGATCATCAACAGGACTGTTATAAGAAAACAGCTGTTAAGTGTTTCATTTTCACACCATATTCATACATGTTTCTTTTGGTGGTATGTGCAGTTTTCTTATATATTTACGAACCCATATAGATGCAAACATGATGTAAAAAAGAAACACAGAACATCTGTTTTCTTATGGCAATTTTGTTTGCTCTGAAGGTGTCGATGCCTATCGCACAAACGTCGGCATCAGGAGATAAAAAAAATTTGTTCACCACATTCGATTATCACAATGATGTGACCAACACAAAACCCACCGACTTCTCAAAGGAGATGTGTTTGACAATTTGAACTCTTGATTTAAAAAATAGTCCTAAATCGCTCAGATATTCGACTTCTTTATCATGGATTAAATTTTTGAATCAGATTTTCGGTCCCAAAGACACTTAGGCCAATTTAGGCTGAATTGAGCCCTTTCTACCCCAGGAAGAGACTTTTGAACAATTTTTTGCAACAAGTCGGACTCGAACCCGAGTTGTATTGCAACTTCAAATCCGAAGCTTATCCGATTAGCCACTCACCTCCTCGTTTCTTTATCAAAATATCATTAAATGAATATGTTTTCTCTATATCCGTTGGATTAATATAGCTAAACCATTTGCCCCGGACAATAAAAATTGCATTTTTTTTTAATTTAACAAAAAAATCCATCTAATTTGTTTATCTCTATATAAATGAGATCAGCGATAGATAATCTGCTTAAGCTGACAAATGTTTGTCTGAAATCCCTCATGGGACTGGATTGAGGTTTAGTTGGAAGCCGAAGAGCCGGTGTGGTGTGTGGATATCTGTGTAGGCGTGTGTCGGTGTGCTTATAATGTGTCGGCTTATGCATGCACACGCGCACTTGGTGCATTAAATGCAATGCTGGCCCTCGCGACTGTTGACCATAACATAAATGGGTTAAAGACCACTGCAGAGGAGAGATACGCCCATAAGGCTCCAATCGCACTTTTGCTTTTTTACATTACTCTCTCTTCTAATATTGACCTTAAAAAATTCATGTACCTTTTTTTTTTTTTAGAAAATGAATGAGTATAAAACTAATAATAAAAATTTATTCTAGCTCAGCTGAGCGTTTTACATACACCCAGTTAATTATAACAAATTTTTTTATTAAAAATTATTTAGCGATAGAAATTTACTTTTTTTATGCTTATTTATTATATACATTTCACTTATTGTAAATATTAATATTACAGGTATATTAAAAAGGATTCATGCATCAAATAACTTTAAAAAAATAATTTTAAAATATGAAGTATATTTCAAAAAGTTTAATTAACAAAAATATTTGAAAATTGGAATAATATTAAAAAAAAAAATTAAATACTATCCCAGCAAAAATAATTACTAAGAGATATTAAATAAAATTAATATTAAAAAATAGGATATTTAAATTCTACTACAACAATGCCTTTCATTCTATATTCATCCAGGGGAGGTTGTTTCATCCGAGCTGAAAAAAATTTATTTTAATTAATTCAGGCACTTAACCTAAACAGAGGGATTCTACGCAATAAATAATATATTTATTTACAATAATATTACTAATTTTTTTATTAACTCAATGAAATACAAATTATTTCTCATATAGGATAGGATTAGTCAAAAATAAGAAGCCTTTATATGCTTATTGATCTTGTTTTTACTTGTTGAAATTATAGATCGTCCAAGCAATAGCGATTCGAGGCTGAGCAAATTCGAAGGGGAAAATCGTTGGTAGTAAGTGTACTTGCCCCTCAAGGCTGTATTGGGGAAAATCCCTTTCTCACTCATGCGCAAATGTAGTATCACTCTTGAGTGGACGGGCTCTATTTTTATTTCCTATATTCTATCCCGTTTCATCTTTCTTATGAATTGATTTTTTTAAACTTTTTTGGGAATTTACTTGAATGGGCTTTTATTAGAGTAGAAATTTTTCCAAAAAAAGTTTGTTTTGAAATAAACTTTCATAATCCGTTTTGCAACACCCAAGTTAATTGCTAATTTTAAAAAGAGAAAAGGGGGGCGTATAGATTTTGACTATATGCATGCCTGAATTGTGCTTTAGCTTTGCCCATTCACCCGATTTTTGTTCAAAATCAATGTTAATTTATTACTAAAAAAATAATAAAAATTTTTTAAAC
>JAAAKE020153903.1:937-31016 GCA_010014785.2 Anisolabis maritima
AATAAAATAGTAACAAAAGGAAAAAAAAAAACAAAAAAAAAAAAAAAAAAAACCACAAACAAAAAAAAAAAAAACGAGGCGGGGGGGGGGGGGGGGGGGGGGGGGGGCGGGGGGTGGGATTGAAAGAGGAAGAAAACTCGTCAAATTTGCTACTGAGTGAGAAGACTGGTATATAGGGAAGAGAAGACATACCAGTTCTAGCTTGGGCAACTCGTGGTCGCCATCCACCTATTCACCAGATGTGAGCCCCTCAGCGAAAAAAACAAACAAAGAAGAAATATAAATATCTCTTAAATATAGCCTACTCTTAATTATAGGTGATTAGTTCTTTCAAGAAAGAAGAAGTAATTTTTTTAATATTAACTTCCGTTTTAAATCTGGGATTTCCTAACATGTTAAGGTTAGGTTGAAAAGAAAGAAAATTTATTATATATATATTTACGCTAACTTTGGCTATTTATGATTGGAGAGTATAGACGATTTCAAAATTGCGAGCTTAAACTGCCACTCCATCAAAGAGAAGAATGTGTAGGTTATTACTTAGAGCAAAGCTATCCAACTTTGGGTAGGTCGATATAGGCGCATATATTTATTTAAGGGCCGAATTTCATAAGGTTATAAGTTTTAGATTAAATAATAAGTTTTAACACTTTTTGGCTCTAATGATGTTACTGCAAGTCGAAAACCGTATTTCTTTCAAGCTGATTTTTAATTGTGTCATAGTTCGGTTGTTTCCAACAAATGTTAAAAATGTAATTTTTTGAACACGAGTGCAATTTTGTAATTTTCAAATAAAAATCTATTAAAAAATATAAAAATTGTCATTCAGAATTTTAGAATATTATTTTAGTTTAATTATTAATAAAGTATAAAAATCGTAAATCATGTCCTGACTTTTCTGAGGACCACCGGTTGGCGAGAGAATAGATTGATAGGAAGTCTAAAAATTATGGCAATTTCATCTCTACTCTCCTGCCATAAGTAGTCAACATGAAGTTTTTATAAACAACTAGGTTTATAGATGTAAACCACGGGAGAAAGTGAGTTTGACTCAAGAATCTCTCTCCAAAGGCTTAACTAGGGAGTGGAAGGAGCGACAATTTTGCTAACATCCCTAAAAAAATTTAAAAAATAATTAAAAAAGGAGTTTAGAATGGATGGTAAACTTATGGCTTGTCTCGGGCTGACCAAATTCTAGCTGCGTCATTTTTCATTTCAAGAACTTAAGATAAAATCGCTAAAATCTAAAATTTAGATTAATGTATCTTATTAATAAAATTGTTATTAAAAGATTTAAAATTATTATTCAAATGCAAGTTTGAGCAATACTTTTTTAAGAGTTAATTAAATAGAGTAAGATTTTATTTATGCAGTTTTAAAAATTTTTTTAATTAATTCAAGTTGCTTAAACATGATCTTAATTCAAGATCCAAGGTTGGAGTAGGGAAAAAAGTAGCTCCAGAGTATGTTGTTGTTGGCTTGGAGATATCTGTCCTTCCAAAGAGACTTGTTTACAGAGGGGGGCTGTGTTCGGGTGGGGGAAACACAAACAGGAGATGCAACTTAATATATAGACAGGCGAATCAACATTCGAAGTGTGTGAGCCTTTTGTCTTACTTAGCAATAGACATACGAAGAAAGATGTCATCCTCGTCACCTTTGTCGTGGTTTATTGTCATTAGTGTTTGTTTTTTATTGTTACTTGGAGAACAGAGGACATCAAGTTTCGCCTTTCCTTCTCGGGTACGCAAAGTTATCTATATATCGCAGGTATTTATAAAAATAATGATGAAATTAAAACTCTTATCTATCATTCTCTTTGTTTTCATTTTCTCTTACCTATATTTGTAATATATAGATAGTAAAAGCGTTGCAAATGAAACAATTGGTGGTACCTCTCGGAAACTGATTTCTACCATAAAGAAAAAAAATCAACAGAAAAAAACTTGTGTGGAGAGCACATCACATTACTTTCTCTTGCCAGGTAAGAGACAGTGGTATGATGCACTCTTATTCACACCAGATTTTTTAAAAATTAAATTAAATTTTTTTATAATATTGATAATTGATTTATTACACAAACGAAAAATTTAAAAAAATAAAAGATAATATAAAATTGTGAACCGTCTACCTAGGGAGACCGACACAAAAAATCTGATTTGACACCAGATCTTTATTGTGGAGAGTAGAGTTTTCGGTAGTGTGCTTAGGGCATCAAAAGCTTGTGGATCTGGGTCCATACAGAGGCATAGACGAGGGGAGAGTATTTCCTTAAATAAGGCTTATCTAAATAAAAGGTTTATTAACATTTTTTAATAATGAGATAATTTGTAAATTTCGTAAAAGTAGTTATATTAATAAAAAAACACAAAATTTTGATGGGATTTTTGATATTCTCTTAAAAAAATATCTTAGAATCTGAGTCAATATTGAAATTAATATCTCTCTGTGAATCAATTTTATTTATAAGACATTAATAAAATATAATATATATAAGCTACTTAAATAATCTCTATTTATTTATATTCAATATTTTTATCTACTATGAATAAATTTGGTTCTGTTTGGTGGGAGCCGAACGTCAATAATTGAAATGAACGAAAATAATTGAAAATAACAACATTAAAAAAAATTCCAATTTTATTAATTGAATTTGAAGTCTTTTTCGGTATCTGAGGTCTGAGACCTCGAAATAATAATAATTATTATTATATATTATATTATTTATTTATCTAGCCATATTTATTTAAACTAATTGGTATGCATTTGGTTTAAATAAATTTTTATCGGACTGTCTGGGAATCTGAACCATCATTCCTTAGCTTTAAAAGATATCAATATTGACAATGCCATCATCTTTAACCTCTATTGTGCTTAGACCGAGTGAGAGTTTAGAGGTGTTGACTTTGTCAATATTGATAAACTTGAAAATTAAAATATATAATATAATATTCGTATTATTATATATTATTTATTCGGATTTCCAGTCAGACCAATCTGTCTAGTCTGCATAGTAATTGTTAGAGAATGTTATATCATGCCTTCCTTGGAATTATTTAATAAATAAATAATTAATTGAGACAAGTATAACTAAAGTTATTATCCCAAATAACATAAAGGAAGGCGGGACTTCGTCCAAGGATGGATTGAGTAACCTCCTAATCCAAAAAGAATACTTTCCTTACTACAATCTACTGTAAATTAGGAAAAGTAAGAAAGAGTAATAATTATAATTTTAAGTAGGAAAGATAAAAAATCCTTTTCCATCATGACTTTTGGATTGTGAAGATTTTTATGGAAAATTATATTCCTCGTACCAGAAAAGATTTATTGTGGTATACACTGTAGATGCAAACTATATTCTATTTACATCGTTTCGGCTTTTCTCCGTCATCATTAGAACCAACAATGTAAAGATAGTTTGATGCGCACCTACATTGTAAACCAAATTGGAATAATCACAATAAATTTATCTCTGGTACGAGGAATACAATTCTTCATAAAAACCTTCACCGTCCATCCGTTACATCCTAGGACCAAACTACCGAAGCCAACTTGAGAATTTAATTTTCGTCTAGATACCCTATGATCCTCTCGGTTTCATGGGAGAGTTTGGAATGCCATTCTTAAATCGGGTTGCCAAACATGTACTAGATAAGTGCCCCTGAGTGAATAAATATTGATATTTTAAATAGGGAGATGATATGAGATTAAAACACTAAACTTTCAAATAAGATGATTTTGTAATGTCTATTAAATTAATGAAATTTATGTTAAACAAATAGAAACTATTCCCTTCTCTTTTAAATGGTAATTCCAAGAATGATATGGATATGAATGGCGCACCAGGATTTTTTTTAGAAAGAAGAGGAGGGGAGATTAATTTGATGTTAAATAAGGCGTTAGTGGAGTCCATTTAATTAATAATAATTTATTGAAATTGGTGTGCCGCATATCAAACAACTTTCCCTTAGCTAAGGTAAAAAAAATTGTGCTGTGATGTCACACCAGATTTTTTGCATCTGGTCCCCTTTTCACAATTTTAATTAGCTTTTATTTTTAGAGATTTTTCGTTTATGTGTATTAATCAATTATTATTATTATTTTTTAAGTCTTTTTCGGCACTTGAGGCCATTTAGACTCGGTTCTTATTTATTTAAATTAATTGGTAACCAATATGAATTAAATAAATTTTTGTCACTCAGGACGGGAAGCGTACTTGAACCCAAGGGATAGGGCTAATCAATTATTAAAATTGTAAAAAATTTTTTATTAAATTAATTAAATTGGCAATCAACCCTTGGTGTAAAGCTAAAGGTCTGGCTGGCTTCACATACCGAAGGTCAGTGGTTCGCTTCCCGTCCTGAGCTACAAAAATTTATTTATATTATATTGGCTACCAATAGATATAAATAAATAAGGACGGAGGCCTCAGACTCCTTAAAAGACTTAAAAAAATGGGAATCAAATTCCGTTTATTGCGTAGGAATTAAAAATATTTATATTTTGTTACTATGGCAACGGGTCTTCCTATCTTTCCTATGAGATTTTTAAAATCCTAAATTGAGGGCCCCACACTATTTTGAGATGGAAAATGATCTTCAAGATTAACTAATTTAGGGTACATTTTATTAATAATCAAAATGGTTAGAATAGTTTAAGAGAAAATCAGGAAAACCTAAAAAAGTAGAGTAAAGTGGGTCCCAAACAATTTTGAGGCGAATAAGTGTTAGTACATTTCTAAGATGATCTAAAAAATAATTGATATATGAATTTTAATCAAAATCATTAGACTGAATTACTTATGTAAGTAAGAGAAAGTAAAGATTATCAAAATAAAAAGTTTAAATTGAATTTATAATAAGAACTATTTAAAAAAAAAACCCCTCCAGGCAAAAATCTTGGACCCGCTACTGGTGACCAACCATCCGTCCCATTTGTAAATGGCCCCATTTTTCGGTGTCCTTTCCTGTTTACCCCTAAAGAGTTTGTTGACATGAAAATGTCTGCTTTTTATTAGAGGCCTTTTAAAAAACCATAGTATGAGATAGTGAATGAAAGTTTTCGGCCGAATGATGAATAACATTATAAATTTTGTGACAAAAAAATAGCTGAAAAGTGGGTTGGGCTAATCAGGAAGTCTTGAGGTTTTCTATTAACCATTAAATCAATAAAAATTAAGTAATTAGAGGGTGTCTATCTTCTAACTGCGCCAATCACATAAGCCTGAGGCCCATTGGTTGTTAAATGTGTTGAGATTTGTTTAGGGCGGGGCCCAGTATACTGACCCATCGTGAAAATTTCTCTCAACGGCCCTGAAAGACAGTAATATTGTCATTTATAATAAAAACGATGTGTAAGTAAGATTTAGAAATATTTAATTTCTAAACTCGACCAACTTGCTTTAATGAAATTATTTATAAAAATATTAAAAAATTGAGATGTATCCAAATGAAACTTTTCCGTTTGAGTCAAAAGTCCATTTACAAAAAAAAGCCTTGAATAGCAAATTACTTTTTTCTACAAGGAAAAATATTTTCTTATTTATTTTCAATCAATAATTTTATTGGAAAATTTCCCCAAAGTTAATATGTATTTAATAGGGATTAAATGATCTTAAAATTTCTTCATTAAAAATAATTAACAAATCTTTTAAAAGAATTTAAAAGATGAGTCATATTAATGTATTAAATTGTTACCTACTAATTTCTATTTCCAAAGAGTCATTCTGTTTTTTTTTTTTGTAAATTAAAAAAGTCTAGCTGGTTGATTAATCAGTTATGTATTTATTTTCCGGTAATTAATTTCTTAGAGGAAGTGACACATGAGATGTTTAAATCGAAATCTCAGAGTGAAGGACAAAGCCTCTCTTTAATATATGTTAAGGATTTATTTTACAATTTGTTTTCTTGTTGTAATTTATTTAAAATTATAATTATAATTGCTTAAGTAGCAGTGGTGCAACTCCATGCTTTAGTCTCTTAAGCAAAATATGTTTATGAACACTATAAAAAATTATACACTAAGCCGGCTTGAGTTAGAATACTAATGCGAAGATCAATAAGTAATTTATTCAAGGCACAAATTTTACTATTTGAGTGCGATTCATTGCTCTAGAGCGGAGGAGACATGCGCAGATGTTATATTTCCGTAGGAATTGAATAACTGCATAGTCTACTCTGGAACAATGAATTCAAAATATATTTGTTTTAAACAAATTAAATATTTAAAATGATAATAAATTATTTGGATAAAATTTTTTTACTTTGTAAAATTATCAATAATTAGTATTTACTATTTCTGCGCATGGCCCAAATGGGTCAAAATAGTTGGTCCAACTGGTCTAAATTCGACCCTCTAATCTCTGTTAAGAAGAATTTTAATTGATTTGATTGATTTTTAATTTGATTTGGATAGAATAGAGAAAAATTCCCAAATTATTTGCTTCGCTGGACTGAATTGGAAAATTAAATCAATTAAAATTGATTCTAAAATTTGTGTTGATGGAGCTAACTTACCTAACTTTGTATATTTTATGAAATTTTTGACGATTTGTCAAACATCCGTTATTATACTGAGGATGTCATTTCACTGATGTCAAAATATTTACATTGAACGGAGTATTATGCATAATATTCTTTAATTACGGAAGTTAATAAAAATTGATTACTTTTGTAAAAAAACAAAACAAAGAATTTAATTTTGAAAATGAAAAAACATTCTTTCTGTCGCAAGGGTACTTTTTGTTTTTCAACTAAATGAGTTGAATGAGAATAACAGACCATGACCCCACCTGTGGCCGAGAGGTTAGAGATAGTGACAATATCAATATTGATAACCTTCAAAGCCAAAGGAGATGGGCTCAGATAGTAGGCAGAGAATTTATTTATATCAAATCGACCCCATTGGTAGTTATAAGCCTGGATAATTGTATCGTAATATAATATATAAAGTCTATAGGGCTCTAGATGTCGAAAAGACTAGAAAAAAAAAAAATACAATGAAATACAAGAAATTCGCTAGTTTTTGTTAGCTGAGAAATAGGTACTCAAATAACCAATTCACTAATGGATTTTTTTCAATTAATTTATCCAGAAGCTCCTCAAGTCACGAATGGTTATTTGTTAATTTATACGTAAACAACTACTCATGAGTGGCTCTAGGGGATCAATTAATCGGAAAAAATTCATTAGAATTGGTCATTTAAATTGTCTACTCTCCAGCAACAAAAATTAATTGCACTCTATGCTACTTCCATTAGCTAAAAAGCTATGAGAAAATTTAGTCAAATAGGAAGAGGCAGGGTCGTCACTTACAATATGGGGCCTGAGGGCAAAACTAAAATGCCGCCACAATATATTATTTATCATTTTTCTTTCTTTAGTGAAATGATGTCATCAAAATAAAAAAATATGGTGTTGCTAATCACTCATCTTTTCTAAAGTAGGAAAATTGGATGATAGGCTATCACACGAGTAGTATGGGTAAAGTGAGAAATAAGGAGATAAGGAATACATTTCAAGATCATCTAATAAATAATTGTTTTATCGATTTTATTCAAAATCGTTCGAGTGAATTTTGAGAAAATCAAAAAAACTAAAAAAAAAGTACTACAACTCTTTGGCTGATTTTATTGAAAAGCTTCGATGTGCATGCGACTAAGGTACCTAGCTTAAATATAAAATTTGATCCTCGTACGTTTTTGTTTTTGAGAAATTTGTTTTTATCGTTCGTAATACTTTATCCGTATATATTATATATATAAGTAAGAGAAAGTAAAAATTTTTAGAAGCTTCTGAATAAATAACGATCTATATAGATATTATAGATTAATATTTTCTAAAATTATTAATATAAACACTTTTTAATCCTGGAGTAAATGCCCTACTCCCCCTGCATATGGTAATACTGAATTTTTTTAAATTAAATCAATTTGACTGTTGAATAATTATTTATTTTTACTCTTAAAAATTCTGCTACACAGCTTCATATATATCAATAAAGAGGACATTTTACCATCATAAGAAAACATGTATATTTTAAAATAAAAAGTTGAATAATTAAATATGTTTAGGCATATCTGTAATAATTGGTTTAATTAGCATGAGACCATCAGTAGAGAATGATTTCGGTCTTTCGATGGGAAGACCCAGAGCTCTTGTCCAAATCAACCAGGAGAGAACACCTAAAGAACGAGAGACTCCAAAAAGTACCGTATAATAATTGATTTCTGTCATGCCATAATGTTGCAAAAGAACTCCGGAATGAGCATCAACATTTGGCCATGGATTCTTGACTTTTCCAGTTTCCATTAGAATTGGAGGCACCATCTTATACAGTTGGGCCACTAATTTTACCATCGGATCATGTGGTAAATATTTCTTGGCGAATTCTCGTTGACAAATATAACGTGGATCTGTTTTCCGTAATATCGGATGGCCAAAACCAGGTATAATTTGGCCGTCATTTATACTACTCACAATATACTCTTTTAATTTATCATCCGAAGGTGATTCACCTAAATCTTTTTCTATTTTTTTCAAAAATATCAAAACATCTTGAATGGCCATTCCATTTAGAGGGCCAGCTAATCCATTTATTCCTGCTGCAAATGCAAGATACGGATCGGCAAGAGCGGATCCTACCAAGTGCGTAGTGTGGGCACATACATTTCCTCCTTCATGATCACTAGAAATAAAATTCACGAAATGTGATTCAGTCTATGTTAGTGCATAATTTGAAGATTAATTCAAAGCAAAAATTTTCTTTACAAATACAAAATAAATTTTGGATTATTGTAATGATTCGAAATTTTATAAGATTATCCGACTATCAAGTGATTAGTAATTGTGAATAAGGGATTCAACCGGTCCGCGAATACTTTATAATTGGTCAATAAAAATAAATTAAAATTCCAACAAGGAAAACTGGTGAAGTGAAATGAATTTACAAAATACATCGCCTCCATACTTGGAGCGGTGATGAGAAATAAAAAATTAACAAAAAATATTTTTTTATTTCTCTTTTGGCTATAATTATTGTATATATCATCCAAATTATTCTTCACAACATTTATCTTGTTTCTAAACTTAAAAAAAAATTTAGTTGCATTAATACCGATTATAAAGTTTTGACTAATACATTCTAAGCAAGGAACACCACCTTTCCATGCTGGCCCCACGAAATGCTACTTGAAAGAAAAAATTTGAATAGGGATCGAGATGGGAACTATTTGTAAACAATGAAGAAAGAAAGGTTTTAATTAAAATAATCCTCTACAATTCCTCTAAAAGCTTTTCATGACCAAATATTTCCTTCAAAAACAACTGGCCTAATAGTTTATATTTTTCATGCTTCGAATGATTATAATGGCGAGTTAAAAGTTCATTACTATTTCAACTTCCGTTGGCACCAAATGTATTTGTTGAAATAATTTTTCATACAAACCTATGTATCGTCAAAAAAAGACGCAACAATTCAACAAATTGAAGGTCTTCATAACCAAGCATACACGCTAAATTATGAGACCAATCTTTATTTGGATCGATTGTAGGAATTTTCTTATGCTCTTTATAAGTATTCTGATAAATAGTCGCTGCAACAACAGGTAATTTCGCTATTAAATCCATACAGTCTTCATAAATATATTCCCAATAATGGCTTTTAGGGATTCCTTGAGAATATGCTAATTGAAATTTACTATCCATGTTGAGAGCAGTGATTGCACAGTTAAATTGTGACATTGGGTGAAGAGTATCTGGGAAATTATTGAGCATAGTGGCTACATGTGGTGGGAGGTGTGCACGGTTCGCCCAGTCCTTGGAAAGACTTTGAGCCTAAAATATTAATAAAAAAAAGATATAAAATAATATATGAAATAAATTATTCAAAGAATAAACTAATGGAGAAACTTATCGCTATAGACACATATAATGGGTTCCATAAACATACATAATGATTTTGCAAAAATGTAAGCATACTAAATAAAAAAAAATTAAACATAAAAAACGAGAGCTATCAATATAGAGGTACATATAAAGCAATTATTTTTCTTTTGTTCCCATTTTCGGGATAAAGAGAGAAGAAATCAGCGGGTCCCTCGCATGGCCTAACGCTTGATGGGGGAAGGAGAAAGCTAGCATAAAGAAAGCCCCTGCTCAAATAGTTCCTAATCACACTTACTTACAGATGCGAGCCTCCTGAGAGTTAGTTGAAATTTTTTTATTATAATAACATTTCCTAATTTCTTTTATCATTAGGCTAAGGCAGTATTATTCAAACTGTATTCCACGGAACCCTGGGGTTCTACAAAATGTCCTAAAGGCATAAGCATACAAATATTCATCAAAATGATGAAAATAATAAAAATAAAAAATAAAGCATTCTGAATTGACCGAACAAGCCATCATCGATGTGCGTGTTCATTCGACAACCGGTCACATATCAATGCGAGCATTTGTGCCAGCCGCGAATAGTGGACATTTCAACCTGCTTACCATAATTAACCTTTTAACTGCTACGCGCACATATATGTATATAACAATGGTAGTGCCTAACTCGCTATAGACACATAAATGTTTTTGGAGGTAATGGTGCCTCTCTTGCTATGCACACATATGTGTTTACCGCTTTTTCATTATAAATACGCATGTTTTCAGTTTACTGTACTGCAATTTATCGTATATTATCAATCTGTGATAATTGTTTATGATCCCGGGTTCCGCAAAATAATTTTATACTCTTAAGGGTTCCTTAAATTAACAAAGTTTGAAGACCACTGGGCTAAGGGAAATAAACATATGTATCACTGAAAAAGTCTAATTCATTTGTGAAAGAAAACAAAAGAATTGGGAACATTATGAAGGGAATTCGATAACTTACACTATTCTTTCCGGAGATGAGAAAATTTATTTTCAGCCAGTATGCAAAAACTTTCGTTGTGGTTGGCAAAAAAATCTTGGTAGAAAAAAAAACGAATTCATAAAGAAAAACGTAAAATATATTAAGTGAGAGCTCAGAAAATTTTTAAGCTTGAGTAGGGCTTCATATAGGCCTACCTACCCATATGTTTATTTTAAAATAATAATAAATCTTATTCTCCTTAATGTATTAGATATATAGAAAGGTGTATGTTTTTATCAAAGAGAAGATTCTCCAATTCTAATAAATAGTTTCAAGATCGAAACGGGAAAATAAATACCTGTTCCAAAGTAGGCACTTCGCCAGTCAACAAAAGCCAGAAAAGCCCTTCTGGCAAAGGCTCATTGCAATTTTCAAATTTCGGTAAACATTTCTGGCATTCTGGAATAGTTAAACCACGAAAGTGGATTCCCTTTTCTGGATCCAAAACTGATGTGTCACAAACCAGAGCGTTAACACCTCTCATTCCACTATAAATCATATCTACTGTAATAAAACTGGTAATTTTTGATCCTTGATCTTTTCTGAATTTCTTTATTTTTTCCCTCTGGATTGGAACTTGTTCTGCAAGAACTTTTTTCAAATTACTTTCAAAAGTGAGTTCTGGAAAAATTCTTCTTGGAAGTATTTTTGTTGTATCTGTAACAACGGTGGTCATTCTACGCCAGAACAGCTAAAATAATTTAAAACATTCAATTTTTAAATATACACGACAGCAGTGATATATCGGGGTTTCCTCAAACTCAAAATTATAAAAATATGAAATTTGAATAAAAACAAAGGAAATATATTTTTTAAAATCATTAAAATAAAGTTTAAATGGAAGTTCTAATAAGAAGCATTTCCAAATAAAGAAAAACTAATTCAAAAAGCCAAAAATTTTATTTTGACAAACTCCCAAACAAGAATTAGAATTTTAGAATCTAGTGGCCATGTGGCTATCTTTCTAAATAAATATTAATAATTCTAATAAAATAGTTAAAATAATAGAATAGAAAAAATTTCTATTTGTGATGTATACAAATGTTAAACAGATTGTATTTTTTTTAAACTAATCTTCCATGAAAATCGTAATATAAAATTTTTTGAATTTTATCATTTATCGTCATTCATCAATTTATTTGATTAATTTTAAAAAGAAATTTAGGCGAGTAAATTAATTATCTCTATACTATAATAAGTATCGAGATGAATAAAGAAAAAATATTTACTAACCTTAAAAATATTCATATTAAAATTCAAAAATTTATTCTTATTGATATATTTGTTATCAAACAACAATTTTTTTATTTATAATTTTATAATTATTTTATATATTATTTATAATACTTTTGGTTTATAAAAAACTGAAAAAAAAGAAGGTATTTCTGAATTTTTTTATAATTGAAAATAAAAATGTTCTTTTAAAAAAAAAATTACCTTTAAAAATGGAGTTAAACAATCTCAATTGTATTTTTTTTATTTTTTTCTTTAAGATTTTTTAATTTAAAAAAAAATTATTAAAATGCTTTTTTTTTCTTTAAAAAAAACAATTTCCAAGGAAGGTTAAATGTTTGTTTTATTGCTAAAAGCCGCCATTAGTATTTCAGATTATTTGTGATGATAGCAACTATTATAGTAACAATGATGACTTCTCGGAGTATCTGAAATGTTTGTTTCTTTTTACAAATATTTTCATATAAAAATTCAATTTATATAACTAATAAATGAGGTTATATTTATATTTCTGCATAAAAATTATTTATATAAAACAATCACTCTCATCAAAAATTCATTAACTAAAACCGAGCCGTTCTACTAAGTCCCTTCAATAAAGTCTCCAACCAATCACAAGAACGGTCCCTTTGCCTCCACCGTATTAATTCCGGAGGGAAAGGGATGAAGGTAAAGTTAAAGTCTATGGGTGCCCTGTCCCTTGGTGCAGAGCAGAGCTAGGTCTGGCTTCACTTATCAAAGGTCAGTAGTTCGCTTCCCGTCCTGGGTAACAAATTTATTTTAATTATTTTGGCTATCAATTAATTTAAATAAATAAGGACGGTGTCTAAATGGCCTCAAATGCCGAAAAATACTTTTAAAAAAGTCAATGGGTGTTTTGAATTTTTTAGGGAGCGGACGTATTTTATTTGAATAATAAATATTCAAAAAAATGTTATTAATATAAAAAAAATATGGTGTCGTAATTTTTTTAAGATTTTGACTATTTTTATTGATGAAAAAATGTTAAAGCAGCCATACTGAACCTGCGACCCTCGGGCCTCATTCTCCCACCGACCTTTTATATGAAACTCGGAGTGTATAGTAAATAATTTAAATTTAAGTTTTTAAAAATCTGAATTTTTTTATCTAAAAATCAAATTTTTATTGAAAAAAGTTTTTCATTGGAAAAAATTTTCTCTAAAAACAATAGTTCTATTGATTGAATTTTATAGCTGGAAAAGAATGTCTTAAAAATACGCTTCTGGATGTGGACGTTTGATATAGCAAACAAATTAATGTTATTCGAGAGAGAAAAAAGGTAAGCAACGTGGATCTAAGGATCCCTTGGCAAAATATTCTGTTGCATAATCTTATATAGGGTCTTTTATTTAGGATTTAAGTTTAATATATAATTATAATATTTAATGTTAATTAAAAAAATATAATGTATATTATAAAGTCCGGCTTTTTTCTCCTCGAAAATGTATTATTTTATAAGGTCCCCTACTCAAGTCAGCCCATTAGTCAGTAGCATTAGGGTGAAGAGGAGATCAAATTACATCTTTTATTTTGATATGCTCTTGTGTGAGTTGTATTATCTATAATTGTAATTGGATTATATTGGAAATATTAGAAATGTAGAAAAACTACACTATTTTAGTAGTTTTATCCATGTATTTTCCTTATTTTTATTGAAATTTCACGCCGTTTTCTTTAATTTTATTTTTTGAAATTGAAGTTAATATAAAATAAGATTTAATTTGAGAAGAAATTTGAAATCTGAAAATAAATTCCAAATAGCAAAAGAAAATCCGAGATTATTTGCTGAAAATAAAATCAAGAAAAAATCAAAATAAATGAATCAAGAAGAGTGGATCTTTCAATCCCCAGAACGTACATATTACAATTTTTGCAAAAAACTAAATCTTGAAGTATTGTGCCTGTTTTGTGTCTATGATTTAGGTTTATATTGGTATCTATAAACCCTTTAACCAAAATGGGTGGTACTATCGGGCCTCCTAGGAGAATTTGTGTTATATCTCTGGAATTTCACACAGTATTATTTCACATTTTTATTTTTTCTCATCTACTTAGGGTGTTTCCACTGAATCTCTAGGGATCCATGATATTTTTGCAACAAATTATTTATAGAATCTGTCTAAATAATTTACATTTCAATCATACATATAGAGATTGTATTATATATACTGGATGATTCATTTCGGAAAATCTATCCATAGTAAAAAATGAAAATGAATCATCCTGCATATAAAATACAATCTTTATCTGTATATAACGAGTGAACTATTAATTCATTCGACGATTTTCATATTTTTTAAACTGTGTAGGCATAATTTTTGTGTGATCGAAAGAGCCATGTTTAGGAACATTAAGTATAAAAGGGGCTTTACTTTTCTATGGTCAAATAGAGGATCTGCTATTGTATAGGCTGATATTTTATAAAATAATGATTAAAAGAATAAATCCTGGTCCATTCTTCTTTACAAGTGAAATTAGATTTCTACAACATTTTGGCCTCTATTTCGGATAAATCAAAAAACGGGCTCATCTAAATTGTCATGCTTTACTAACTAAAACATTTTTAAAATGGAGTATAACAGTTGAAAATGTTCCCTTGTTAATCTCCATAGTGCTGCTTCACGCACAATTATTTAAATATATTGTTCGCGTTATATGCATTATAAAATCACAAAAAAAGATCATATAGATCCTCTCAAAAAAATAAAACATTTCAAAATGTGCTCAAATGTATAATCATTAAGTGTGATCACTCTCCCAAATTAAAATAAATCAACTATGTTTAAGTGGAGCTAGGCTAGAGGACCTAAGCTAAAATATTATTTTACGCCCAGGGAGAGTAATCCCCCACACCACTATCATTCTCTAATCTAAAAGAAAGAATATGTATTAAATTTTGACCGAAATAATTAGTGAAAATACATAAAGTTATTAATTTTGTCCGAAAAGAAACTTGTTTTATTTTCATTGGACTTATCTTCTTAACACAAAGACCCGAACTGAACTGAGTAGAGAAGAAATCCTGCCTAAGCCTATTAGTCATTAATCGAAGTATTATGTTATTACTCTCCACAAGGGAATCTTTATATTCCCTTGCTCTTCGAAATCTAAATCATCAGAAACAAGGATCCAATGAAACATGACAAGTTTCACTTTTTGAGTTTCAATAATTAAAAAAAAAAAACCAAGAACTCGTCTCTTTCCTCCAAACTCTAAACTACCTATTATGGATAATGATTTCATGCATTCTAGTGAATGGAGTTCCGAGAGACTTCTTGTTTATAAAATAAAATCACTTATTAAATTGTTTCAAAAGCAAAATAAAAATGTGAGTCGGTTCTTGAGCATAAAAAATGGAAAATTCATTATTAACTTTTGGTTTAGTTTCGTCAAAATGTAAACCACACAAGCATAAATAATATTTAAGAAGAATAAATCAGCGTAGTATTTGATAATATAATTTTGGAAAATTAAATTAAATATATTTTTATTATGCTTTTGAAATATTATTATAAAATATTATACAAGGAGCGTAGCCAACGGGAGAGAAGAATAATTTTTTTTTAATTGAACAAAAGATCTAGATCAAATTATGAATTTTAATAAATAGTAAAATTTTATAGACTTTTTTGACCAGCTCTTTGAAATTTAGGAAATTTTTTTCTAGTTGACAAAATAATGTGCAAATTTTTATTGCCATTTAAAGATCAATTTGTTAAAAAAAAGGTAAAATTATATTTATATTATTGAAAAAAAGTCAAAATTTTATTAGCATTGGCTTCACCCCTGTTGAATTATATAATGTATTAATAAATAAAAAAAGAGGAGGCTTAGATTGACCAAAACATTATTTTCAATATGAGTGTGAAGCAAGAGTGGATCCAGAGAACTTTCTAGTGGAGGGGAAAAATTTTTTCCAAAAATTTAAAAGTAAATGTTATATGAGTCTTTGACCAAATTTAATGAATTTATATATCAATTAAGAAGATAATTAAATGTTCTACTATTCTTATTCTTTAGTGATTTCAAATAAGTCATTTAAGATAGAAAATCCCTAAGAAAATTTTTTCTAAAAAAATAGCAACATTTAACTTTTGATTTAAATCATTTCTCCCGATCGAATTTTAACAAGGTACTCATTTAATACAGAATTTAATCTTCTATGATATATTTAAAAAAGACCATTTTGCTTGAAGGCAGAGATTTGGAGTTATATATGAAAAACTACGAAAACTACGAAAAATTTCTAGCATTCCTCTAATTATTTCAAACCAAAAAACTAATTTTTGTGGTAAAAATCTAATTACAAATCTTTAGCATTTCGGAAGGGGGTAATTACTCGCTTTACCCTCCTTGTATCCTCCCTTGCTCTAAATATAATAATAAAACCTTAAAAATTGTTGTTGTTTTTTTTTTTTTTTTTTTTTGAGATAATCACTCAACTTTTTATAATCATTTAAAAAGTAATAATTAAATATTCGAAGATTGTTTAGCGTCAGTCAACCCAAAAAATTTATAAATAAATGATGAATCAATTTTATCTTTCAACCACTTATTTTTTATGCCTATATACCTTACGTTAATGATCTAATCAAATTGAGGAGGAAGGGGGATACACAATACCTTTGTGATCCATTTCCATCGAATCGAATTCGAAGAATCCTGAAAGAGAAGCCCTAAACTAAAACTTCCTCCCACCCTTCCCTTCGATCGCTGGTGTCTTAAGAGTAAAGGATTGCCAATATGACAATCGGGTAAATACACACCGCTTATGTCTTGAAGATTTCACAGATGAATCGTCAGTTAACCTAGTCTAGAGAGGAAGGAAATTTGGGGCCTAAAATATATATGTGTGTATTAGAGGAAGGAAAGGAATTTGGTAATTTTTATTTGTATACATATCTCAAATTCAAATAATGATAATGAATTTTTATAAATTAATTGAATTAATTTATTATTTTAAAAATATTATATTATAAAGAAAATTAATAAATTTCAATCCGTATTAAAATTTAAATTAACTTAAATCACTTTAATATTAAAAATAAAAAAATGAAAATAACCTTCATGTACCTCAGAGTTTCTCAACCAAATAAGAATCAGGCAGACAAAAATGAAATAAAAAAAACGTATTTTCTTATAGTGGTCATTTCGGGTTGTTCATCGCTTTCTTCAGGTTCATTATATGTTTGTTGTTTTATCAATATTTTTTATTTCGGTCAGGAAAAAAAAATTTTACTTTTACTTTTGGGTTCGCGAGGGAAAAAAGTTTGAGAACTGTGATATATTATATTTTTGTCTACTATCTAACCAAAGTGATAAAAAAAAAGTTGCTATTAAAAAACCCCATTACCCAATATATTTAGGCGTAAATGTTAATAATTAGCTAATAATTAAATCAATTCATTAAATTAATAAAATAAATGAATGGGTGACTTGACGCGTATTTCGTATGTTTTTTTGTATTGTTTTTATTACAAATTGTTTTATATTTGGAGTGGAGTGCAGAGATTGTATGTTATTAGTTTACTAATAAGTATTTAAAGTTTTGTTTTTATTTTTCCTGACTGGCCTAACTCACTTTTCTGCATAAAGCACTGGATTTTTTATTTTATACGTTTGAGTCAATTTTCATCTGAGTTTGGGCATTTCAAAATTTTCAACAGACAACTTAAAAAGAATAATATATATTTTGAAAAATTACTAGAAATCAAAGGGTAAAGATTTAAGAACATTTTTTTATATTAATAAATTATTCATAATAAAATGCAACGAACTAAAATCAAACAAAAATAGAGCAAAATGGATATCCAAAAAATAGACTTAAAATTATATTATTCTAATAGCAATTTTGTATAGAAATCCCAAAATTCACATGAAACTGCAAAGTTTATTTAATTAAAATCTGAGCCTCCTTTAAAATAAAATGCAACTCACGGTTTATGTTATTCGGTTAGCTGTCTCCAAGATGACTGAGTTTTCTATCACTTGGCTCCAAGATGAACTCAGGAGAATAAATAGATGTATACTTAAAAAGTGAGTCAGTAAGTCTTCTTCTAATGTGGCTCTTCCAAAATTTTCTAAAAAAAAAAAAAGATAACTAGAGATAAAATAAAAGAAAATCAGAATGAATTACTCGTAATTCCAGAAAGCAAAGCTATTCTGAGAGCTTTGCTCTGCAAATTGTTTTTTGGAAAAAATTTAAATGACATGTACAATAGAATTGAAAAAAAGAGAAGAAGATAAAGTTGTCCAAGTATTTTTCTTGAAAATTTGGAGGGAATTGAGATAGAAAAATGTTTATTCCTTTTTTTAATATATCACAGAGGATCAAAAAATATGAGTAATAATAATAAGATACGATTATAAAAAATTATATTTAATAATAATTTTAATAAAGGTCAATTTTTCAAATGTTATCCACAAATTAAAAATAATAAAAAAAAAATTTGTTAGTATTTAGATGATGAACCTCCCTAATAACGGGCCCCCTAGGTAGCTGTTTAATACCAATTTAATCGATTTCGTTACAGTAGTTTAAGGAACAGAGCGTTTACTTCCGGTGTTTACCCAAACAACGGCAAATGACTTTATCAGTAAAATAGGCCCTAAACAATTTTTTTGGGGGGGATAAGGGTTAATACATTTCAAAGATCATCTAATAAATAATTGATATATGAATTTTAATGTAAATCGTTTCACCAATATTTTAAGAATTTGAGAATAAAATAAATCAATTGATGAATGTTCATCTCTCTCTCTCTAGACTAATTAAAAAATAAGAAAATTAACAAAGATTAAAAGGTAAATACCTGGATCTGTGAAGTGAAGGTTTGATTTCATTATTTTTAAAATGGAATTTACGTTAATAATAACATGGATGTCTAGATGGCATCTATCACGGCGGAGAAATACAAGCAATATTGACTTCAGAGGAGCCGATAAGCGCAGAAAGATTAGGAATTGAAGGCTCCAACATGGCTGCTGGACCTTTACTGGAAGTCGATCGTGAAGGGATAAACGAACACGCAGTGTGCTAAACAATCAAGTCACGTGACATCAAAGTTGCTATCCTATTGGCCCAAATATCTATAAACAATTAAATGTTAAATTTGAAAAAATAAATATTTAAATGGCTAAAAGCAATAATAAAAATATAAAATTATATCTTAACAATATAAAAAATGATTTATTATTTTTTATTCTATATAACAGCCTATTATAGCCTATTTATGTTGTCCTATTATTATTAATATATTTAGGTGAGGTAGATTTATATGTAATAAGGATAAAAATAGAGCGTTGCAGCTAGTTTTATTTCTTATTTCATTATTAATATACTTCTAAAATATTTAAAGTATAATTATGAAAATTATTTTCACATTTAATAACTAATAATAAAGGAAAAGAAAATCTGGTGTGATAAGAGCACATCACTTTCACTTTTTTTTTGTCTTTCAGCATCTGTGGGTATTTAGACTCCATCCTTATTTATTTATGCTAATTGGTAGCCAATGTAATGTAAATAAATTTTTGTCATTCAGGACGGGAAGCGAACCAGTGACCTTTGGTACGTGAGGCAAGACCTCTGCCCCAAGGGACAGGGCTCACAACTTTCACTTAACTACTTAGATAAAATAAAGTAATTTGATATGCTGTCACAACATATTTTTCGGGTAGACATATTTTTTTCTTTTCGATAGTATATCAGCATCCAAGAGATCGCAAAAAAAAATTGTTTTCGAGATTTTTTCTTTTAGTTATTTCGCTAACTCAGACAGACCAAGGCAAGACCCATTTAAAGACTTTTTTAGACTTAGGGGACCTCAAAACCTGTATTTTCTTTGAAAATCTCAACTTCGATTTTATTTGAGATCGCAAGACTTTCTCTATATATTATATTTTACATACATCAACGCCATCCAATATATTATACATATAGGTAAGAAAAAGTAAGATAAAAAAATATTTAATTTTATTTTTTGTATAAAATGTATTCAAGTGAATGATTCTTTCTTTATGTTTCAATAAATATTTTACAAAGGGGCTCAACACAAGTGAAATAGTTCCTAAGAGCTCATTTAATGCTCATGTTTTAATGGATAAAAACAATGCGTAATGCTTAAAGCATTGTTTACAATTAAAGAGATAATTGGAAAACTTGCAAACCAGAAAGGATTTGCATTAGTGTCTTTTCTTTTGGCGCCAGTTTAGGATAACTTTTTACGTGTAAATAATTTACTCAGTGATTTTATGTAATAAAACCTGAAGTAGTAAATAAGCAGGGGCGTACCGAGGTGGGGATGAAAGGGATTCTCTCATTCCAAACCATTGGCGCCCGAACAGTTCCAAAAAATTATATAAATATCAATATGTTAAAAAAATTGTCATTAAATTTCTAAGGATTCAATGATTATTAATGAATGAATTCAAATTAAGGGCGCTATTTTGAAGCTTTGGCCCCGCCTTCCGCCTTAGAGGGATAGATAATGCCTAGTGCTTGCATTTTTTCTTTTTTTGTCAAAATTTTATTACCCTACTCTTTACACAAGACGACCGGCTCTGGGTTAAAACTAAACAAATAAAAAGTTCAGTTCTTTTTCATCTAATTCAATTGAACCAAGATGTCCACCTACGACCCTACTCCAATTTTATAGATATGAAATTTCGTTTCATCCCTTTGCCACTTTCTCATCTAAACATCTTTTTATTATCAGCACCATATTGGTTCAAAATAATATCAGTCGAAAACTAAATTTATTCTTCATCACCACATTTTCCTTTTTACAAACATTAATTTGCAAAATTTCTTTTATTTTTCAGGAACCCCGAGATTTAGAAGCTGGTGCTGGAGTCTCTTCTTCGGCTAAAGTTTCTACCAATGCAGTTGTTCCTGCACCCCCACCCGCTGTAGCTGGAGGCCATGCGTCCGCCAATGCAGGTGCAGGAGTTTCATATGGACATGTGCCAAATAAGCAAGGGGGATCTTTTATTGGCGCAACAAATGTCTCCGTAGAAAAACGACCAGGAGGCTTTTTTGATGACATATTTAATGTACGTTTTTTCCAACATAAAATGCATATAATTAATGAAAAGCTTTGTAATCACTTTAGTGAGCTACTACTAACTCAATTTTCATAGACTATTAAAAGTGCATACATATTACATACACCGTCTCCTTGTCTTTTCCTTATTTATCAATTACTTATTTTTATATTTATTGAATATTGGACTTTGACATACTAATAGAATTATTAAACAAATAAGATAAATAGAAAAATAAAATTTATTTTATTCATTATTTCTCAGATACCAATCTCTATTCTTGGGGCTGTCAATCAATTGCTCAATAATAATAAACAAGGTAAATATATATTGCAATTGCATTTAATTTTTTCCTAACAAAAAATAAATTTGTTCTTTGAAAATTTAAATATAAGTTACTTCATGTTCAGAAATATTCTTCAAATGGAAGTGAAAATTCCTTTTAACTGACCGTCTCTATACTAAGAGAGGTAGTGTATTAATAAGGAACCAATTGTGTTTTTATAGTACTGCCACACATGTTACAGGTTGTCTTGGTCTGGCGCTGGCCGTTGATCTTCAGATGGTGGAGAGGGCATTTTTCGTCCTTTAAGGATGGTTAGGTTTTTCCAAAAAAAGACAAATTTATGTCTTTTTAATTTTTATTCTGATGATCATAAAAATATACAAAATGAACAATACTACCGGAATCCTCTGGGACAACTAGATGGGACTATGACAAGAGAGTCCTTTTATAATATTTTTAAATCTTCGGTCAGGCAAATTCACATCTTCCCAGATATATTATCTAATATCTACACGTGTAGACTTAGATGATTTAGAGTTGCAGTTTTTATAGGAACAAATACATGCATGGCGGGAAATATTAACTTTGTTACTTGAGTTTCTTTTTATCTAAAATAGATTTTGATCTCTTAAATTTCCAAAATTTGTCTCTCTCCATAGTAATGACTTCACAAGAGATGATAACAAATTAGATAGGATATTTGTAACATGAATCGTAAATAGAAATGGATAGGGTTGAAACCAAAGAATACCTCTCAGTCAGATGTTAAACTAGGTTAAGGGTCCAGGGTAAAAAAAGGACGGGGAAAGAAGTTTCGATTCGGATAGACTTGGCGATGGGATAATCCGTGAAAAAGTGGTGAAATAAAATTTCAAACAAAATAATAATAATGATAATAATAATAAATTAAATTCAAAAAAATAAAAAATAAATAAATATGTTATCGTGTAAACTTAGAAGTTTTCTTTCTTGGTTTTTCCCTTAGTTCGGAGTCGGCATAAAATTTATAGACACGAGTGAGAAATAAAGCAAGTCGGATTGTCAAACAGCCTAACGCTTGATAATAAATTGGGAAATAAGACTTGACTTATAGGAAGGGAAGAATTGTGAGTCTTAGCTTGGGTAACTCGTAGTCGCTGTCCACGTACTCACTCGTTGCGAGCATCTAGGTTCATATAAGTTAGATAGTTGATAGAAAAAATATTTATCCAAATTTGATTTTTTTTTAGGTACTGGTAGGCTTCAACTAACAAAAGCATATGGAGGTGCCAATGCTAATGCAGGCGCTTCTGCAGGTGCTACTGCAGGGGCAGGTGTAGGTAATGGACCAGTTGGGACTAGCTCTTCTAATACTGCAGCAGCGGATACTACTCTGACCGTCAGAAAAAACACCAATTATAATGATGTTTTTAATGTATTTACATTTTATTATTTCTTATCCACCTTCGAATAATTCTAATATTTTTTTTATATTTTTTAGATTCCAATAACTGCGCTTAAATCTGTGAATCAGTTGCTCAATGGTGGACGTTAATAATAAAAATAATAAAAGTTACATTATAATTTAATTAATTAATATTTTTTATAATAAAATTCTTTAAAAATAATTTTATTATACTCTTTTTACTTGCATTATCATAAGATTAAATTCAATAAGGGTGAAAAAAATTATGAAATTTCATTTAGTTTCGTCCTTATTTTATTTTATATAGAGGCACATAATCTTTTTGTAGAGGATAGTTTTAGAATAGTAGAATATTATATAAAGTAAGAATAAATTTAGAAACAAAAAAAAACTTATTAGAGACCATATTAAGTCAAAGTGTTATAACTTCCAATTTTCAAAGCATTAGTGTGGTTATAGAGCTTCCAAATTCAAAATTTATATATTCCTCATGAATATTCTCTTTCTAGTTTTTAATAGATTTGGAAAGATTTTCATTTGGAATAGTTATTAGTTTCCAATTTTTCAGGCATTAGACGAAAAGAATGGAATTGGACTCATTTTAAGGAACCTAAGGTAAAATGCCCATTCTATGTTGAGGTATTCGTCCTGACTAAAGATTATTTTATTATATTATATTATATTATATTTGGGAGTCATTCTTTTGACGGACGACACGGGAATGTTTTATAATACAACCTTATTGGATTATTTTGGATAGCAGAGTACGATTATATAAATAAGCATTACAAAAAAAATTATTAATAAATAAAGTCTATTTTTGATTTGAGTCGTTTGTTACAAAGAGTACATCATCTACTTGGGATTGAAGATCTCTAGAGGTAACAATATTTGTGAATTGTATCTGAAGAAGGTCAAAACATAGTATTGAAAACAAATAAATCACAGCTAAACCGAAAATATACTTTATTTTTTAATGATAATAAATGTGAAATTTCCAAAATGACGAAAGAATAAAAATAGTGAAATTATTCCTCTATTTAATAGATGTTTCTCTCAAATATTTTTATTTATGAATATTTATTATATTATTATTAAATAAATTAATATAAATAGTAATTAAAGATATACTTACATCGCAGCAGGATTTAGACGGGAATTGCTGGAGAGATGCAGCGCGGAAACGATGTGAACAAGAGACCTTTTCAAAACTCACTGAGGACCAAGGTGTCTCGAAGCGTTGGTCTGAGTTGGTTTCTTGCAGGTCCCAGCTTGTGTCCCAGCCGGAATGAAGGAATGAAATAAGTAAATAAGAAAAATAAAAAATAAAATTTATTTTCATTAAGAAATAATAAGAGAAGAAAATTTTTATCATTAGAGGCTTTGTAATCGCTAGCAATCCCCATTTATTCACAATCTATATATTCTCTTTCTGAGTGCAACCTTCAAAATGTGATCTACTATACAGCGATGGCCTGTATTATATACACGGATATGTATAGCATAAGCCCTCTTTGGGGCAGTGAATCTCTTTACGAGAAGGGAAGGATCAATGAAAATCTTAATTTGAATAATTTTATATACGTTTGAGGGTATCTCCCAAGCATCTTTCTCAAGCTCATGTACGGTTTGGATAAATACATTATAACTGTATAATAATAATAATATAATTCCTATTTTATTAAATTATTTGAATGTTGCCCACATTTTGTCTAGGGGTTTAGGGGTTTAATAGTCACTAATTCGAATGCCCTCTTCCTAATATTTACTTCTTGAAATTTCAATTCAAATTTAGACTTTAAGTCCCTATGGGTCACACATCCCTAAGATGGCACGGAATAAAAGAAGACTCAAAAAGAATTGAAAAATCTAATTATGGGACCCAAAATAACGATATATATATATATATTAATAGAAAATAAAAATTAAAAAAAAAAAAACAAAAGTAACCATGACAAAATTCAAGATTTATAAAAAAAACTCCTTCCTTAAATAAATTTATATGATTAATTTTAATTAATTTAGGTTAAAAATACTTTGTATTATTCAACTCGACTTTCCCAAGAATGAATCATGAATGTGTCACATAACTTAATAAATAATAATAATAATAAAACTGCTTAATAATAATAAAATATAAAAAAAATTTTACTCTCAAAGTAGTCAGGTATTTGGTGAGAAACCTCACAAAAAGCAGTGCTCTGAGTTCGAAGAAACCGACCATTGGGAAATAGGAAGATCTCAGAGACAACCAATTTAAAGAAGAATGATGATGAAGACAAGAATGTCTCAGAAATAATCTAAAAAAAAAAAAAGAAATTATTTGATAAATACTGTTAACAAATTGTCTATAATATTGGATTATAAATTTAAGGCTACAATTATATTTGGTGAGTGATAGTGAGGGTTGAAAAAAGTCGGCATATTCCAAAACCGGACACTTTTGCGAGGAGAGAGAGAAAAGATTGGTAAATAGAGAACGGGAGAAATTCAAACTCCACTCAAATCACCATCCGTATATTCATCAGATGTGAGCCTGTGAGTATCAACCAAATTTGAATATTTTTTTTAAGGGAATAACCAATTAAAAAAAGATAAATACAAATTTTAGGATTACTTTTAATATTAATTAAAAGAGAGAGTTTATTATTATGATTAATATGTTTGTTCCCTCAACATAATTTCAAAAGTAGGTACTCATTTGGAACAGAATTTAATCCTCTATAATTCTTCTAATAAATATAATATTAGGCACAGTTTGGAAGTTATTAAACTCGACTTTTTTTGATTACAAGTTTGATATGGTGTGAATAACCGTACGTAATAGACACACATTCATAATTCCAAAAAATACTGAACTCAGGGGACCTCAAAACATTTTTGTAGCATTTTGGTAGCGTTAGTTCAATTTAGATTTTTTTTCGATTACATTAACTTAACCTACCAGACCTTCAGTTGATTGGTTGGCAAAGTTCAAAATAATCAAATAGGAAATAAATTCTAGCTACCAAAGGAGGATTCAAGTGAATAGAGAATCACAGAGCGACGCGGAAACCTCTCTGGTGTGGCTTCTCAGCCTCTACTGGCTGACCTATATGCTAAGCACAGGACCTGAGGATCTCCATGAGTCGAGTCCTGACAAGTTTAATCAGCCACCGTGTCAAGGGAGGAAGAGCCAGGGTGGGGGTAGGAGAAGGGAGTAAGAGAGAGAAGGGGAAGCGAATCAAAGTTCACTTTTATAAATTAAGATAATAGTAACCAAATATAAAAAAATTTTGATAAAATGAGACCAGATAGAACAATTTAATTGGGGGAAACAATTGGAAATATTTTTGACTTGAGAAAAGCGGCTGGTTTTCTTTTTCTCCGAACCCTTACATAAACATATGAGAATTAAAAAATTAAAGAAATTGAATTTATTATTTGAATAGAATAAATTTAAAATTCTTAAATTAATATTAGTGCAATTGTTTTAATTGAAGATTTAAAAATATATTCATCTAATTTAAATTTTATTTTATTTATTTTAAACTTTGCTTTGATTACTTTGGTAGATAAAATTAATGAGATCGTACAAAAAATCGAAATTGAATTAATGCTAGTAAATGTGTTTCAGGTCTCCAAGTTAAATTAAGCACTTTTTGGAATGATCTCTTTCTATTTCTCTCTCTCTCTCTCACTTTGTATATGGTTGTGGTAATTTCTTTCGCCCACGAAAAATTATTATTCTATTGTGCTGAAATTATCTACACATTAAAAATAAAGCTAAATGACAAGAAATAAATAATTTTTGGTAAACATCGTACCATTAGGAGATCAGGGGGACCCCAGGAAGGGGTGAAATATTTTTTCTTAAATAAATAAAGTGTACTGAATTTAAATCACCTCTCACATTAAAAAAAAGAAGCTTTTTGTCAAATAATATTGTGTTTTTTAACTCCAATAAAATTTATTTTGCATGATTAGTTTTTTAACTTTACCTTTTATCTCTTTTCAAGTGTGAACCTGTTTGAGTTCTCTTCTCTTTATGTTGTTAAATCATTCATTCTATAAAGTCTCTTTACCTTTATCTTTTTATTATATATACAGTGAATTTAATCAATATAGTTAGACTAGTTTAATAGAAAAGAGAAAAAACTAAAAAGGTACATCAGTAAAGTACTAGTATTCTTTGTTCGATTTTATTGAAAAGCTTCGAGGTGCAAGTGTCGAGGGTACCTAGCTTAAATATAAAATCTGGAGTTCGAGCGTCGGTTTTTACTTTTCCACAATATTATATAGATCTATATATCCACAAACATTCCTAGGGGAGTTGGCAGATTGATGCCTCGAAGTCAACCCAAACAGAACACTAACAGTACAACACCCCACCAATCCTGTCATAGATCTCAGAGCAAATCCAAACCTCGGGGACTTCCACCGACCAAATTTGGAGACAAGCAAGACTGCGACCCAGAAAATAAACCACTATACCCATCAGTTCCTAACCCACTACTCTTGAAAATGACTCCAAAAGGAGAGCCGAAACATCGAGTTAATCTTAACAATAACGCGAACCAACCGGCGAAAACACTATTTCATATATATCCAAACGCGAAAACCTTCTAGAATATATACTCGTGTATATATAATAGTAAGAGAAAAGTATTATTATCATAAAATTCAAATTTTCTTTACGTTTATGGTCAAAAGGATCCCAAAAATGCAAAAAAATCTTATTGTACATATATGTATATGTATATATGTGTGTATGAATGTGTGTGTGTGTATCTTTTATTTTGGCTTATATTTTCCAACAGAAAAGGCTGAAACTTAGCAATTTATAACCCTAGGAGTAGTAGAGAAGTTAGTAAAATTCGAAGCGCAGAGCAGGGGTGATAAAAAAGGACTCCCCAAAATATATCGTTTACACACAAACATACACACGCAGAGAGAGACCATGTTGTGAGACTCATTTTTTTAAAAACTCAGGGGACCTCAAAATGTATTTCTATTGAAATTTCGACATCGATATTTTTGACGTTCGCAATACTTTCTTACTATATATTTACTATATATTTCATATTTAGGTAAGAGAAAGCGATTGGTCTCTCCCTCTGTGCTTACAGCAAACGGAATTTTATGAAATTTCATAATTTTATTTAAGCTTCCGACAAACATTGGACTATCAACTTTGGAATTCACTCCTTTATAAGAAATGTAGAAGTCAAGTGGTCAGTGGTTAGCTTCCCGACCTGAGCGACAAATTATATATAAATTATATTGACTATCAATTAATTTAAATAAATATTTATTCGATTAAATAAATCACCTCTCATCTGCCTGGGGTATTTTTTTATTAAGACTTTTAGGGTTATTATGCCGCTAATTAAAGGCTTTTCATATTTTCAATATCAGATTAGATGAGAAAAATATTATTATATATAATATGAGAAAATTCTGCCAAGTTTGAAAAATTAGAAGAGCAAGGATATAAAAACACACAAATTCATATTTTTTAATTAATATGTGTAAGCGTTTTATTAGATAAGTAATATAGATTAATTATTTTAATGTTATTTTATACAACAAGGATAATAATAAAAATAATTTTTCATTAATTATTGCAATGAGGATGTCCCAAAGTAAAGTTCCGATCTGAAAAAAACAATAATAAATTTCAAATTTATATTTTTGTGAAATAATTTAATGAAAATAAATTGATGATTCATAATACTAATGTTTTCTTTTATTTAGATTTTCACAATCTTAAAGTTTATTATATATAAAAATTAAAAAACAAATATACTTATTATTAAATCTCTCTTTGGAAGAAAACTCATGATTCACTCATTGACAACATAACGTAGGTGGTTTCGTAGGAGGAGGAGGAGCCGGCTTCGTAACCTTAGAAGAGTTACATATATTATATCTTCACACTAATTTTATTAAATCTTTTATGAATTATTGGACGGAAGTACAAACTTATAGCTAGGAGCACACTGAGATGGATCAGCCAGATGCAAAACTCCGCCTGGATCTACCTTTCCTATAAGCTTTCGCCAATTGGAACGGACCTTTGGAGTGGGCATTGATATTCCGATGTTAATAATCCATAAAAAGGCCAATTTTTGAGATCCAATGTGATGAGGTCCAATCCATCTTAGTGTGTGCTTAGCTTTAAAAACTGTCTTGGAAATATTCAGCGTTTTCATTAATGACTTACCGGTATTCCTTTTAAATGATCTACCATTTGATTAGAGTTGAATTTCACATTTTGAGAGGGGTTTCGATTAATTTCTTCATTTATATCTACCAATTGATGAGAATCCATATCTAAAAAAAAGCATTACAATGTATTATTTCACAGATCGATTTGAACGTATTTCTACATATGGATTAGAAAAAATACCTATAACTGGAACAGTCGCTACTTGAACCACACTCTGAGGCCTTAAAATATGTTCAAATATATTCAAAATTTTAGCCGGGATTTTCACAATTAGACTAGGTATTTGCAAAAGGCTCTCAGGAAAATCCAACATTTTATTGTTTTCCGTTAAAAATGAATCTTCGCTATTAAGTATTCCATAAAATGATCTCCCTGACATGATTGGAATTTCTTCATCAGATTCGATTTCGAAGCCAAAATTTCGACCTCTGGGACTTTTTTGCTTATTAGAATTCTGAAAAAAATAAAAAATAATCAATGTATTGTGAATTTATTCACTCATGTTAATATTTAAAAATTTTAGTTTTTTTTCCAATATAACGAATAAATAAATTTTTACTTTCTGTTATCTATATATAAAAAATATAGTGAGAAAGTATTGAGATCGCAAAAAAATCAATGTCGAGATTTCAACGGAAATATACGTTAGGTCTTATAACAATAGGACTTGCAAAATGTGTAACTGTGTGGGAGTGTCTGTCTTTGTATGAACTAGAAAACGAAAAAAGTTTAGAAACTCGAACTTTATATTTAAGTTAGATACCCACTTAGCTTACATCTTGATGAATTTGAATAAAATAAAAATAAATTAAATTTGTATATTTAGTAAAGATAGATTTAGTAAAGAAAGATTTAGGTAATCTCTAAGATGTATTAATCATTTTTAATCTCAGAATTTAAATTTAGCTCGAAACGCCTTTTTGTAGGCATCTTGGTGTAACCTGCCGTCTTCCCTCCATCAAACTCTAGTCAGCAA
>JAAAKE020153904.1:0-12498 GCA_010014785.2 Anisolabis maritima
AAGGCGTTAAATGAAGAAATTTTTTTTTATTTATTTATTCTTCTATCATCAGTTTAAATCATTCAATCATGTATTATTTTGATATAAATATACATATATTACAATAAATACAATATAAAAAAAATATACAATGTATAAAAAAGAAAATTACAAAAAAAAAGGAAAATTTTTTCTCGTTTATGGACCCCTCCCGCCCCACAATCAGGAATCTTATCGAAGAGCTTTGCATGCATGCATACATGTTGATGCTTTAGAGAAGAGATCTTAAGTTGCTGTTTTTCTGATTAGATCGTTTTTTGGACTCTCCGTCCGTCTGTCTCTCTATCTGTTACTTATGCTAATTCCATATTCCTTAGGAGTTATCTCGATCGATCTTAAAATGGATGGATCTCCATTTCAAAAGAAAGAGAGAGAGAGGGGGGGGGGGGGATTTGTAACAGTCTTCTCTCTCTCTCTCTCTCTCGTAGGCATCAGGTGATGATGGATAGATCGTGTCAATCGATTATGACATTAATTCCAATCAATTTAGAAATATATATTCGACAGGTTTTTTTTTTTATTAAATATATTCAAAAAAGCTATTTATTATTATTATTTTAAAAAATGAAATGGCACAGGACTTTCTTATATACCATTAGAAGCCATAGAGTATGTATAACTCAAAAGTACCAGCTGGCCGATATGGGAATAAGTCCCCTTAGATACGACACTACATGTTTTGTTGTCCATAAGTTCGTGGCCAGAGGATCTTTAAATTTTATAATATATATATAATTTTTATTAGTATAACATTAGAAAAAACAATAGTAAATACATATATAAAAATAACATATTATAGAAACATTAATAACAAGAAAATAGGGGAAAAAAAAACAATAATCTGCATGTAAATAAAAACAGTCAATTTAAATTGTTTTTATAATCGAAATCCATATCTATTTATATAATTATCTTAATTAATTTTTTAAGTAGGATTGCAAAATTTCAAAAACAATAATCATATTACAATGTATAACAATTGTTCCTTAGTTCACAGGTTTCTTAATCCAAAGGACAGTAGCTAGCTTCCCCTCCCAAGCAACAGGATTTATTTAATGGAATGGGAAAAATTTTCCCTAAAATATAGAAAATTTTGCAATTTTAGGATATTTGCTTTAAATGGAAAAAATTGGAGTCGAACCTAAGCACATCTTACGAGTTTAAAATTTATTTAAATTATATTGGCTACCAATTGGTAGTTTAAATAAATATGGACGGAGTCTAAATCGCCTCAGATGCTGAAAGACTTAAAAAAAAGTATAATAGTTTTATATGCGCAGGGGCAAAGATCAATTTTAGAAACCTATTTATGTATATAATCAGAATCAAAAAAAAAGAGGGGGAAAAGAGAAGACTCTCCTCCTCCCGTCGGTGCGTTAATAATGAATTTCTTTTTGCCTATTAATTCACGTGGTCTCATTCGAACCTGTAGTGGGAGGAGTAGGAGGAGGAGATTTTTACATACCTCTCCGCCCCCCCTCCCAACCGTGAAATCGGTAAAAATTTTAGCGGACTAAAACTAGAGCGATTGTCTCTCTCTCCAGTAACTTGTTGTTGTTGTTGGCACACACACACACACACACACACACAATGAGACCAGGTCCTTGGCATTTTGCTCGACGAGTCACGTTTCGGTTCGGGTTGTCTGTCTGTCTATCACTCATAACCTGAGTTTCTTGGCTTTCAAAGAGAGTGTGACCTGTTCACAAAAAAAAAAAAAAAAAATCGTTCACGAAAGACAGAGGAGGATCACAAATTTTGGTTAATCCAATCGTCAACTGCTTCCGTTTTTTTTTTTTTTCTTTTGTTGTTGTTGTTGTACAGGTCACGAGGGAGAGGTTGTCAGATTTAAATTGTAAGGAAGGAAATCAGAGAAAGAAAGAAACTCCACCCAAAAAAAAAAAAAACTTTCTAGTATTAATCTATTATACGAGTAAAAGTTAGAGTACGGATATATGTATGTACAAGAGGTTTGTCACGCATTTCCTCAGAAACGGGGGATAAAATTTTGCATCGATTTCTCTAGAAATGTATGCTGGGGGGAATTTTTATTTCGAAATAGACTTTTTGAAAGGATTGATAAATGCTAATTAACAATAATTAAAAATTAAATATAAATCCCCCCCCCCGTGGTCGAGAAATGTCATTATTAATAACCTTATGATTTGCCAATGCTTTCAAAAAAGGCAGTCCGATGAAAATGTATTTAATTCAGTTGGATACCAAGTGACGTAAATAAATATACCTGAATTTATGTTTATAAATATATTGTGTTATCTTTTAAAAGTTTAAATGAATAGATACTGAAGAGACTTAAAAAAAATATATAAATTTCACAAATTTTATTCAATAGAAATTAGTTTCTTAATTTGAGTAAGGTAGAGGATAAAAACAAATTTGATCTTGATGTCAACGTTTACTACGCGTGTCACGTACTTTTTCAGGGCTAACAAGTAGTAACTTGATTACTCTCTGTCCTGAGAAATTGCGTGATAGGCGTACTAAACGTTGACATTAAGATCAAATTTGTTTTTATTTTTCTCTTAAGGAATACCATGCCTCTTTTTTTCCGGCATTTAAATAAATAAATTTATTTACGATCTGCTTAGAGGCACAAGTCCTTGGTGGCTAAGTCCACTCAAACACAAATTCAAATTTATAAATTACATGACACAAAACAAATACAAAAAATACAAGAAAAAAAATGTATGCTCATTAACAAATAACATAACTCCGTCCTTATTTATTTAAATTAATTGGTAGTTAAGATAATTTAAATAAATTTTTGTCTTTCAGCGAATCCCGTGCCTGGGTCAAATTACGCAATTAATTTTTTAAGGACTAAGTTTTGTGAAATTTATATTTAATTTTCATTAATTGTTGTTAAGTGGAATTTGCCAATGCTTTCAAAAAAATTTTTTTTGGAATTTTCGAAATAAAAATTCCCTCTCGCAGAGACTTAGGCAAAATTTTATCCCCGTTTCCAAGGGCAAAGACAGTGAACTATTTTGGTGAGAAAGTATCATTTACTATAACGAAACAAATACCTGAAGACCGAACTTTAAAGAGATATTTATTTTTGCCGGCAGGAAGGACAGAAAGAAGAGAAACTGCCAACGAAATCATAGTAAATAAGCAAGCCCAAGAACTGCTGTATCTCGGATAAGTGGCCCGCGATAAACAAGAGTACTGAACACCGATAAAGATTTTTCTCTAATTATATATTTGTAAAACTATAGTCAGCAGCCGATGATTAAAAAATTGAAATTAAAAAAACATTTATTTTTAATAAACGGTTAGTGAAATTTTTTTTTTTTTTGTCAATATTTAAATAAAAAAATAAATATGAATAGAAAAGAAAGTTTTAAGTCTTTTTCGGTATCTGAGGCCAGTCTTCATATTTATTTAAATTTAATGGTAGACAATAGTATAATTTAAATAATTTCTTTTGGTCTCATAAGATCATGAAGCAGACCTTTACCTCTGCTCCTAGGGTCAGGGAATAAATAAAGTAAAGATGAAAAATCTCGGTCAGCAAGTCCCAAAGGAGAAGAAGTAGAAGAGGGATAAACTAAAAAATTAAAATATCACACATACTTGAAAATGTCTATAAATTGTAGCAAGAGATTGTTTTTGGTAATCAAACAAATGATTATCATTGACTAAAAAGGTAGCAAGTACTCAAATATTAAGGCGAAGAGGAGTCATTTCTTTTCTTCACTTTATTATATGTTTATCTAAACAAAATTATAAACCGAAAATTTTTGCCATGATTTTAATTCTGATTGGCTGTTGAGTGTCGCGTCATGATGACGTTGATATCATAGGCTGCGAGTAGAGTGTGACAATAATTTCTAACAGTGAGGTTAGGTGAACTAAAAAAAAAAAAAAAATGGGATGTATTAATAATACAGAAACAAGCTATTTGCTTGTTTTTCTGGAGTTAATCATTCTAACTTTATAGATGCGTAGATCGAAGAAGAGAAAAAAAAAAAGATAATCATTTAGTTAACAAATTCACTTGTCAGTAGCGTGCACTAACATCACTAAAGACGTTTTAAGAAACACATGATTGGTTTTTCTTTCTTTTCTTTCTCTTAATTTACAGATTGAATAATATCATCTTTTCGTTACGTACCGTTACAATCTATTTATTTAGTAGATATAATAAATTTGAAAAATCGCATTGATTTTGAATAGAAACAAACAAGACGATATTCCAGAGTTTTAGCTTGAAAAATAAATAAGGAAGCACCCACCCACTCAGAAAATAAAAAAAGAACTTCATTGAACTACATTCATTGAAAAACGTTATTTTTTAATAAGAAGAAAATCGTATCCCGATAGACTAAATCTATTAAGACAAGGTCACCCACTGTTTAGTAAAGTTGAACGAAGCCATTATATGTAATTATTTGTACATAATCGATATTAGATTGCAACAAGTGTATTAGCTTACAAAATGATAAAAAAATGGAATAAAAAATATCCAATACCCCTTTTTTCAAGAAATATATCGAAATGGCGTAGCAATTCACAAATTATGAGGAACCTATATATATATATCAGTAAAAGGTGGGGATGGTGGATGATGCGCCTAAACGCTTAGATATGGAGAAAAGAGAGACTTAAAGTGTTTAAGTGTTTCTATGAGAATTGATTATTAGAAATGTGTGAAAATAAGTAAAATTTTTAATATATAAGATTTTATTGAAAACTAATGGGAGGGGGGCTTGACTCCTCTGAGTTCCCATTTTCCTACACCACTCCCTCCTAGTGAACCACACTTCAAGTGAGAAGTATGTGAAAAGACAGGAGGGTAGCCTCTATCGAAATAAAACTCCCAAAAAGTGAAACGTTTCGGCTTTAATTATATATATAAAAGTGAAACTCAATACATGTTTACTTGTCAAGGTGAATGTTTCTACCTGATGACGGCTGCCGAAACGTTGCATTATTGTATATTAATATTATTTTTTGTAGTACCATGAAGCCAAAATGTCTTTTATCTATTAGTATTTAGGAGAAACAGACCTTGAAGGTTCATTTAATTTCCTTTCTTTCTTCTACCCTAACGGAACTAAATTGAACCCTACTTCTAATTGATTGAAAAAGTTCAAATTTCAAAATGAAAAAAAAAGACCACAAATTTCTTGATTACTTTAAAAAAAAATTATTTTATTTATGGTGTTGGAAGAAAAAAACTTTTTATTCACGTTGCTGTATATATATTTTTGGATACTGAATATATATCAACCATTTTTATATCTCTTTTTTTGTTTATGGACTAACCTTGCAAAACGCTAGCACTTTTTTTTTAATAATTTCAATCTTAACTTTAATAAATCTAGACCGAAATATGACCTGCTAATCCATCAGTTCATTGGATTAATTTTATTCATTGATAAATTATAAATTTTTTATTTTTATATTTTGTGGAAGGTGAAGTAAAAATAATAGCAGCTATAATTATTTAAAATTATTATTATTTTTCCTCACATTCAACTTTACACCAGCTATATATTCATATCATGTATATTTTGTCATCTTAAAATGTATATTTATTTTAATGTATCTTATGATATGGCCTTCAGAGCCAAGACACAAATAAAAAAAATAAAATAAATATAATATAATATGTAATAGGCACTGTTGAAAATAGTATCCCAATTTAAAAACATGGATTTTTTTTGGCGAATGCAATACTTTCTCACTATATATTTCATATATAGGTAAGAGAAAGTAAATTAATTATTTGACACTTGTAAGATTTGGAAATAAAATAAAAAATATTTTCATATGATCCCAAAAAAATAAAATACTCATTGTTTTTAAGATTGAAGAACTTCTGAACTAAAATTGATAAAATTTAATATTAGAGAGAGACACGTAAAAAAAAAAAAAGAAAATTCTTGAAATATGATGGTAATAAATAAACCCTGGTTCCATATTTTCTAATTTGCCATCGAATTTTAATATTGAAATTGAAAGCAGATGATTAATCGCGGAGCAACATTTGTTCTTGGATTTCTAACAAAGCACATGGCGCTGACATGACCTGTCACTTTGGAGTCATGCTCGAATAATAACTACCTGACCTCCCTCCCTTTTTTTTTTCACTCTTTTATTCCATTAAACTAATACGTTTGTTGAGATGTAATCGGCACGCGCGCATCAACAACAACAAGGGCAGTCAGTTAATTGACATCTGTTTGGGCTAATTAGAAAGGGAGAGGGGATACCATCTGGATGATGCTCTCTGCTGCGTCATCATCTACAAGGGATGCGTCTACTAGCCACCCACATCCGTATTATTACAAAAATCCTTTCGACGTTAATTGTGTCCTTAGGGAAAAAGGTAAGATTTATACCTACCATTTTATGTAATAGTCTTATTAAGGGTTTTTAAGAAAAAGATTGAATTAGTTATCAAACGGCTTAGAAAAATGCTATTGCCGCCCTTCTAAATTGGGTCGTCTCACGCCACACTTATCTTTGTTGGGGTCCTCTTTAGATAATTAATTTAAATATTTAAAAGTCTTATCAAATTCATATATTATCTATAATATAGGTGAACCTATAAATCGAATGGAGCAGCCAAAATCAATAATAACTTTCTCGTTTAGTGTCGACGTTTCGAGCACAGGTCGTGCTCATCGTCAGAACATAAATTATTTCTCAGATTCGAGATGATATTATTCAAGTCTGCAATCCTCAGAGGTTCTGACAAAGCGCCCTGATGATGAACACGACCAGTGCTCGAAACGTCGACACTATACGAGAAAGTTATTATTAATTTTCTCTCTTTGGCTGCTCCAGCATCCCTTTTCCATTCATATATTATGTTTTTCTTATTTTATTATGTTCTGTTGATAAAGGAATAACTAAAACTGCAGTAAAAAGCAGAAATGAGACATTCGTCCATCCTCAGTCACTTATTGGCTTCTTGTAGTCAGGCCTAAAGTTGTCATGATATAACAATGAATGTTGGATGACATGCGAGTTATCTATAATAATTAATTTTATATTATAATAAACATCTTATATTGTTAATTCAAGAGGAGCCACTGTATATTTCTATTCTCTAAAAAAAACTATTAAAAAGAAAATTGAATTTATAAAATTTTAAGGGACGTTTAATTAAAGTTTAAAAACATATTAAAATATTTTGCAAGAAATAAATAAATCCAGTGATGAGGTGATTTTTAAATGAATTATTGTTATTAATATCGTATATTGGAAATAGATATTATATATATCATATAATATAATTTATTGTAATTATTTTACATAATGAATTTAATTTCAAATTTTAAAAATTTAATCAGATTTTTGAAGTCTTTTTGATTTGAAACGTAAAAAAATTGTGGGGTTAAATTTTTTATGAACATAATACTTTTCCCTTATTATTATAATGCAGGTAGATTGTAGATGATATAGATTGTAGTAAAAAAAGGTAAAATACCTAGAAGTAGTCTATTCTAGAAAGAGAGAGAGTGCAAGTGTACTCAACTCCATTAGGCAAGAGGCAGGTGAGCAAGAGAGGGGAGAAAGTTGTCGTCGCATGGGCTCCAAAACTATTTGACGGATTTTCATGGTGTTCTAGGAAAATAAGGACAGCGCAGATAAGATGCCTAAAATCAAAATTTTCAGTCAAATATTTTATCATTCAAACTTATGAGTGTCATTCTTGAGATTGGGAAGGAGTATTTGGGTGAGGGGGAGATTAATTTCTTTGGGGTTGGTTGGGGGTTAAGTGTACATATAGATGTCCACTTTAAAAAATTTTATGATTAAAAGGAATTAATTTGTGGCTATGGGAATAAAATTGAACAAATCATTTAATGACAATTTATTTAACTTAATTGATCAGTAGCGTATGATGGAATGGATTAAACTTTTTAGGGCCTTTAGTTAAAAGCTGAATTTTGGTTGCATTTAAAACTATTTTGGAATTCTTGTCATATTAACGAGACTGACAAATTTTAGCCATTTTAAAAATTTATTGAATATTGAAGAAAGTCTATCTATTTATAATAGCGGGGGAGGTCTTGGATGCCCATAAAATATTGGGGCCCTAGAATTCTTAATCCGGCTGGGATGAGTTCAGGGCTCTTCTCATCTTTACATATGAAGATATTCAAGTCCGAAGGGGTAGAAAAGTTTCTAGCTAACTAATGAGTCCATGATGTCTTTGATAGAGGGACTCAATAAACACTCGACATGTCGGAAGTAGAAGTACTGCCGCTAATTACGAATTTCCGAGTGCGAGCTCGATTTAAGAAACGAGATGAGCTGAGGATGGGCGGTCAGCGCCAACTAGAGGCGTATGAATGAAACTCGCTCGTAATAAGAAATTCCACTCGTCATGAGAGTCAATATTTCAGTCAAGTGTCACTAGGGCAATTAAGAATATTAATTTCAATTTTTTTTTTTTAATTTAGGAAAATTTAGAAAAACGTTAAGTAATGCGCTAAAAACACCACATTAAGTTTAAATCTCATCAAAAGTGTAATTTGAACCCTTTAAAAGATTGAAAAAAAGAAGAGAAAGAAAACTAGTAGGGTTGTTGAAGGTCTCCAAATATAAAGAGAGAGAAGGTCGAAGGGTGGGTGGGAGAGAGAAAGAGATCCAATGTCGGAATCTTACTTTCCTATACACTCACCCAAAAGGAAGGGTTATCTATAGAAGTCTTCTTTTTTTTTCTTGAGCCTGAGAAATAATCTTGTTTTCTGTATGTAAATTTATAACTAGAAAATGACACGATTTTGATGAAATTTTTTCTTGTAGGTCTTTTTTAAAATTTAAAAAATTAATTATTATATCTGAGAAAAAGTATTACAATAAAATTTTTGAATTTGAATTAAATCTCTATTTTTATTTTAGTTTAGTTTTTTTTTTTTAATTTTTTTTTTTTATTTATTTATTTAAATCATTTAAATAAATTTTTGTCCTTCAAGACGGAAAGCGAACCACTGACCTCTGGAATGAAGTAAGACCTCTACCTCTTCTCCACAGGGTAGTGCTTTAGTTAATTAATATGAATTAGCCCGTTCCAAAGAATATATATATTAAGCACAAAGATAAAAAAATAAAATACAGAAATTAGTTGGTGTTTGCTTGCTGGAAGTTAGGTAACCCAATTGACCAACTAATGGATTTTTCTTTTAATTGATCCACACTGGTCCAATAAAATCTCCCTAGAAATTAAGAGAGCACATGCGTGCCGCTCTGGATCAATAATACTAATAATAATTCATCCATATTTGTTTTTATATTAGTTTTATAATGATTTCGAGCCATTAACCTCACTATTAATATTAATCGTTAGTTGAAGTTTTTTTTTATTCAGGTCATGCTTTAAAACAAATTGATTACAAAACAACATAAATAAATAAATAATAATACAAAAACACAACATGAAAATAAAAATAAAATTCATTAGTTAATTTACAATTTTTTTTTTTTTTTATATAAAAACCCCTAATTAAAAAAACATAAAAAATGAGGCTGGAATGGATGAATAATAATGAAATGAAAACTTTAGTTAGTTGAGATTTGTTTCAGAATTTTTCAGTACTCAGTAGGCTCATGTTGAATCCAACATATTATATGATTGTTTATTTCTAGGAAAGGGATATTCTAAGTAATTTGGATTTGATTTGTTCAATGTATTGGAAATATATTTATTTTAGATTTTGAGAAGTAGAAAAATAGAGGAAGAATTTTGCATTTCGTGATCTATAAGACCCTATAGCTATAGGTAACAATGAAAGTAAAAAAAGTGATGGGGGGAGTAATAAATAAAGCTGAGTGAATGATTCACAGAGAGTCATTTGGTTGGTCATTTTTGTATCGAAAACGACTGACATAGGTGTCATGTACTGTAGAGTGCGTGACTTTTGACATCTGCCTTTGAAGGCACTTATATTAGCATATATTATCCAGTCATTGTGTATTGAGTGGACATTCGAAATTATATGATACGCAGGGCAGTTCTGAAAATAAATTGGTTGTTGATTTATTGGTCGTTTTTAAAAGGAGGAGGAGCCATATTGATTTGATATTTATTTCAAAACTAGTAATCGAACTAAAGCACGAATTTATCATAAAAATCTAAAGAAGGTATTGTAATCATTCTACTAAAAAAATCATCTTTTTAAACAATGGCTTTGTCATCTATTATAATGGGGTGCATTAGTTGTTGAAAGTTAGTAGGCAACCTAAATGTTGTGTAGTTGTTTCCAACTGGCGATTTGAGGGCCAAATCATTTTTGGGAGTATATTTTTTTTACTGGGGGGCTTTAAAATCAAATTTGAGTCTTGAATGTTTTTTTAACTTTTGAGATATTTTATTCAGACACACATTTGCCATTTGTGAGACCCAGGAGATCTCAAAAAGTATATTTCCCTTGAAATTTCAATATCCATTTTTTCTCTATCAATGCTATTGAATTTATTAAATAATATATTGTAGGTAAGAGAAACTAAAAATAGTAAAAATGTTAGAGTTTAAATAGAATAAAATAAATATCAACAATGCCTCTTTAAAATATTAAATAATAAATAAATTGTCATTTCCAGAGCCAGAAAATGGCTGAATCAAGCCGAAACTTTGTTTGTTTTCTGTCCGGCTACTTTATTCTTAATTTATGACCATTTAACCAGTACCAGCAATAGTGCAGGAAATATAATAATATTTATAAATATTTCATTACCCAAATATGTATTCTTTTATTTACCTGACTTTAACGTTCAAATTGTAAGTAATATTAATTATCAATCAACTGGGGAACTGTTACCTATATTTGAGATGTATTTATTGACTTGTGCCATAAGTACAATGTCAGTACGCAATTGGATCACCTTACTCAACAAGATAAGCATTTAGTTTAATATGATAAAATTTATAGTATGTCATTTCAATAATAAATAAAATAAATAAATTTATTTACGACTTGCTTAGAGGCACAAGTCCTCGGGGGTTAGGTCCAATCAAACACAAATACAAATTTATAAATTTCATAAATCAAAACAACAAACAATTAACATACATTGTAATGATGCAAAGAATAACAAGTAAATATGTTTTACAAAAAAGAGAAGTTTGTGCTATATTATTTTTGATGTAAGTGAAATTCAGTGAACTATTACTTTTCTAATGAAAATTAAAATTCTCTACGTGTACCCCACTTTAAGAAATACTGCTCTATACGTTAGAAAAAGTTGTATTCTCATGAGAAAAAAATAGACTCGTTCGCTTATTTTTGTTTCACATCCAAAGGTTATAGCATAGAAAAGATTTTATGAATGAATGAATGATCTCTTTGGCAAAAAAAATAACGTATCTATCTTTTCCCATTTCCTGAGTTTATAACAAAAAAAAAAAAAAAAAAATCAGGTGGTTTATTGAAATTTAGAAATAAAAAGAGAGGATGTTTATGATTTTTGAGTTCCCACGAAAGGAAGAAGAAGAAGCAAGTTGAGTTCTTTTACCTGTGCATGGAGGCGCCTCTCGCTGCTGCATAACGAACGAACAATAACAACACAACAAGCGATTTGCAACAACCAACAACCCTATACAACAAGGCTAAGGGTTTCTTCCGTCCCTGGGCCGCCAAACAAATCTCATGGGAATCGGAATCAGAAGGACGAACCCTTCAGGTGACTTTGACACCCGGCAGAAGAAGTCCTTTGTAAAGATATCCTTAAAATTAAAGACTGGATCAAAAATAATTGAATATATTTACGATTATGAACTTAGCCCAGGGCTGCCAACCCCTATAACCAATATCGTCAATTACGATATTTTTGTTTATTTTCTTAGTGGAATTATAAATTAAAAGACTTGCAAAGGACTCTGGATGTTTAATTTAGAGAAGGTTCAGGCTTTTTTCAGTACAAGTATTTATTAATTTAAAATTTTTTATTATAAAAACTAAAATTGCTTTGAAACTTTTTAATTTTTTAAAAATTATATTTTTTGTACTGAAAAAGTTTGAACTTTCACTAACATGAAAAGGAATCGTCGGAATTTCTTTAAGTTTTTCTCAACTTCTGAGGCCATTTAGACTCCGTCCTTATTTATTTCAATTAATTGATAGCCAATATAATTTAAATAAATGTTTAGTTGTTCAGAACGGGTAGCGAACCTCTGACCTTTGGTACGAGAGGGGAGATCTCTACCTCTGCACAAAGGAGCAACCCTAAAAATAGGGATTAAATTTGAAGATTTTTTTTTTAAGGAAGGCAAATTTTATTTTCTGTTTTTAAGTTTAGAGTTATTTATTTATTTTATAAATATTTTGCTATTTAACATCCTCTAAAACAGGGGTGGCCAACCGACTGGTCGACCCCAAAGGTTTTAAAAGTAGCTCGCAATGCTAAAGTTGAACAACTTGCTTTCACTTAAATTAATGTTTGAAAATCTTAATTCGGTAATTTATTCTTACAATAATA